>VZTU01018839.1:35000-148501 GCA_013400835.1 Zapornia atra
AAAGGAAGCAGCACCACGGGGGTGACCTCCAAGGGTCCTCCTGCATCGGGGATCAGACATTGCCCACTTGCTCACAAGGGAACATGTGAGTCTCTAGGGAATGTCTCGCATGCGTGATGCTGCCCTGACCTCACCAGATAGGTCATGAACACTGGACTCTGGTGAAGAGACCCCTCCTCTCCTCCAGGACAGGGGACCTGTAGTACCACCTGACCAGGGTGCCAAGAGAGTTATTAAACATTTAAATAGTCCTATTCTTTGGCAAGAAACACTGCAAGCTCTCCTGGTTATGTTTTGCCCTACTGCATTTATAGTGGAGCAGAAAGAGAATCACAGAATGTGTTAGGTTAGAAGGGCCCTTTAGAGGCCATCTAGTCCAATCCCCCCCCTGCAGTGAGCAGGAACACCTTCACAAGACCAAGTTGCTCAGAGCTCCATCAAGCTTTACCTTGAATATCCCCAGGGATGGGGCCTCCACAACTTCTCTGGGCAACCTGTTCTAGTGATCCACCACCCTCATATAGAAGAATTTTTTTCCTAATAACCAACCTAAATCTCACCTTTTCTGGTTTAAAACCATTACCCCTTGTCTTATCGCTCTGTGCCCTCGTGAACAGTTCTTCCCCAGCTTTCTTACAGGCACTGTTCAGGTACTGGAAGGCCACTATAAGGTCCCCCTGGAGCCTTCTCTTCTCCAGGCTGAATAACCCCAACCTAGCCTATCTAAATTGGTGGACCTGAATTCATCAAACAGCAGCTTTTGTTTTGCTGTATGAACGTCTGGAATGGGATGGGGAAAGAAATAGGGAAGGAAAACCACCCATACCTGAGATTCATAAAGCTTCTCCTTCCTGTTTGCAACCTCATTCCGGATGATGGTTCCGATATACTCAATGACCATAGTGTGCTTTTCAATGTCTCTAGCAGCGTATAAGCCCAGGCCCTACAAAAAACACGTTGTGATTTAGAATTTCTTGTAGGTACATTCATGCTGCATTCCTCCCTGTGCCCCAAAACCTGCAGAAAAGCACGTCAGGAGTAAACTGCCCAGGAAAGAAACGGTCCAGGTGCAGAACCAGCTCCACAGTACAGTTTTAAGAGGCAAGAAAACGTACTTGGCTTCTGTCTCAGTGTGAAAGCTCCTCTTAGACCCCTGATACCTGATGGGGTAAAGATTATGAATTCACTGAACAACAAAGTGGGTCTTACGAGAAAGGAGGAACCTGAGCGGAACACAGCAGCACAGTTAAGTCCGACCTAAAATAAACAAGAGCTGTGCTCACACACAGCAAGGTTAATTACAGAGCTTTTGTGAGAATCACATAAAGCAACTGGTGACAGTGAAGTGCCAACAAGTATCAGACTCTTGGTGCTAGTTTCACACCACTTTACTTAGCTTTATCTGAGTGTGTCATACTTCCAGTGTGTAATTCCATATTACATATCTGGGATTTTATAAAGTTTTACTGATGCTAAACCACCCCGCCCCAAGCCACAAAGAAACTTTTGCTCTAGGTGTCTGCACAAAATGAATTTTTAAGATATTTACAATAACTAGAATCATAGAATGGTCTGGGTTGGAAGGGATTCCAAGGATCATAGAGTTCCAACCCCCCTGCCACAGGCAGAGCCACCAACATCCAGGCCTGGATAACTAGAAAGAAATCTTACTTTAGATAAATCTATGGGCATGATTTACCATATAAAACCTGACAATTTTGGGATGAGACTTGAAGGAATTTTGCGATAGCTTTCATTTCTGTTTGAAACTGTGAAGGTTATATACATATTTATACCTAAAAATACATACTCTCTAAGTACACATAGGGTTTTTTTGATAGAGGTTTCCTAAAATGAGGACTGACCTGAATCCGAGAGCGTGCTAGGTACACGTTGGACTTCCATTCGGTTTTCATTTTGCGGTACTGAGAGGACTTGGAATGGACGAACTGCTTACTGTAAGGCGCATTCAGCTCTCCCGTAACTGTGCTCTGAAATGACTTCGATGTGCTGGTGCTATTCAAGGTGTGAGGCCTGTAGGGGTTGGGCATGTAACAGGAAAGAACACAAGGAAAACTGAAGGTTTCTCCGAAAACAGCCACAACAACCCATCCAAAATTCTTTTAGACATACAGACACTGAAAGCCAGCTAGCATAGACGACAAAGCGATTCCTTTGATTCGGGCATGCACATACACAGCCAAGGACGACAGGGTTTGTAAGCAGCAGACGAAAGCACAAATAACCCTAAGCAGCCTATAAACCCTGGGCTGTACTATGTGAAATTAAAACAAAATACCTTAACACAAACCTCTTGACATGGGTACTCATTTTAGGCTCGGCACGGGCACAGCCCGTGGGGTTGATGGCAAGAGGGAGTTCCATTAAGGGGTTTCGGCCATAGCGGAAAGTGTAGTTCTCGCAGGCCTCAACCCCTGGCAGCTGCAAAAGAACACAGAAAGAAAGAAACCCAAAATAATTCCAGGTAATTATACGTCAGTTGTGTGTAACAACACATTTACTTTCACAGAATTCAGGGGTTGGAAGGGGCCTCAAAAGATCATGGTGTCCAACCCCCATTCCACACTGCTTCCCTGTCCCCTTCTCGTGTGTATATCTGACCATGTGGGGTGATCCAGGAAGAACCGGGATGGCCACGACTCACCGATTCGGCAATCCTGGCCACTGCAGAGACTGTCAAACCAAAGAGGTCTTCACCCTTCAAATAGCCGGGAAACAGCTGGAGCATCTCAGATTCTTTTCGAACAGAAGCAACGGGCTCCAAGATTTTATCCCACACACCTACACAGCCACACGGGAAAGAATTAGTGGTCAAAACCCTAAGTCCATCCTACTGGTTTTAACGAATGCCCGAGGAGATCAGGACCCAGCAACCAAGGCTGACAAAGCATTTTGCCATTGGTCACATTCACAAACAGACCAGCCTTTAAAAAGCAAAGCAGAAAACCATTTGGTGGGCTGCTATTTCCTCCCAAACAAATCCCAAACAGCACAAGGTTGCTACTGCACCCATGATTCCCAGGAGCAAAGCTTTTAGTGCTCGCAGCACAGGACACCAATAACTTTGGACAGATTCTCCTGAGGAAACCCGCACAGAGCAGAGTTTTCTGTAAATGAGATATTCTACTTCCACTGACTGACGCGAGTCAGCTCTGTGTCGTCGGCAGGCACTTCCCCTGGCAGCAGTTAGACCAGACAATGAGGCCAAGCTCTGAGCTCACCAACATCAGCAGAGCCGCTCTGAAGGTAACTGAGTAACATTGCAGAAACGTCTATCACACCCCAAGTGTCAGCAGCAACAAACCCAATGGCCAACCCACAAAAGTTGAGCTCACAGTGTTTACCTTTGGGTGTTGTGTCAGTAAGGACCATATCTTCATGACCTTGCTCCACAACCTTGATGACAAATAACGGAAGCCCGTCCTTCTCCTCAATCGAACAGAGATAGCGACAGCGTCTATTTGCGTATCTCATGCTCCAGTACAACCGGCTGGCCTCATAACCCACAGGGAAGAGGGCTTTGGAGGAGTGGAAGGCCTGCATCTGCTGTGGGAGCAGCTGACCGACGGCATGGAAAATCAGGCTTCCCACACGGAAAGTGTGGTCGCGTTCTCCTCGCTGAACGATGCTGGCAATCTGCCGCACTTCATCACGCTGAACGTAAACCCTCCTGAAGACTGCAAAGTAACTAAGTTCTTGCTCATGAGTTCCCTTTGGTTTGTGCATGGGGCAAAGCATGGTCTTGTCTTTAAAAAACATGCATTGTGCTTTAATGGCACAGGTAAAGTGATAAATATTGGTGCACCTTAACCTGTGACAACCGCTGGTGGCACCCATTTTGTGACAAAACATGCATTTCATTTGCAAGCCTCTTCGCAGTGCTAGTTCCACGTTTATTAAGGCACCAGCTTGTGTCTCGTAGACTTCCGTAGACCAAAGAGCACAGTTCAAATGGACCCAAAGGTCTAAATCCAGGTTAAGAAGCCTTGCTGGTCCATCAGTTAATCCATCACCTTCCTCGTGACAGAAGCAGCACTTCCTATAGTCTTTAGGCACAGGATCTGGCTTAAGGGTAGTGCCCAGTTTTTTAAGGAATTCGTCTATTTCTTCTTCACAAGGAGGTTTGAAGGATCCTTTAGGAATCACAATCTGAATGCTCCACTTTTTCCATTTCATTCCTTTCCATTTCTTACTTGGAGGCCGACAGTCATCAAGACTGCTGTGTATTGCTTTTAACCTAGGTTTTAGTTTCACTGTTACCTTAAGCTCATCAGGTTTTGCCTCTACCTTGGCTGCTTCAAACGCAGGGGGGAACATGATGGGTGGGGACGATGGCGGAGAAATCTTTTCCTGCAGCTGAGGCAGGCAGTGGACGTCCAAAGTGGAGATGTTGTTGCTGTACTGATGGAATGCTTTAGGCAGCCTCTCTTTCATCGGCGACTGCGGTAAAGATGGAGTTGATTCCTGCTAAATCAAGGGAGAACTCGTAAGGAAAAAAAATCCCAAACCGCTATTAAATGTATCTGGAGAACACTGTCAGGTCAGACCCCACGACACTACTCAGAAAATCCGGATGCAGCAACAGAGAAAGGTGGAAATTCCCCTGAGCCGTGTTACCACAGCTTGTGCTGGGGTCCTGAGCAAGAAAGTTCTCCCACTCAACCTAGAACATGGCACCCTTTAACAGGGCAGAGGAAAAACAAATAAATCCATGTCCAGGTTCTCAAGGAAGAACTGCTCCATTGCCCTACACAAGCTGACAGATTTAGTTCTTAGGTATTTTTAGAAAGTTCTGTTACAACACAAAGCAACCTTGAAATACGGGTCACAGAATTAATGTGAAGATTAAGAGTCTTGGCATTTGGAGGAAAGGGTGATTTGGAATTAATGCCACATATTTTTCCTGGAAACAAGTGAAGAGGAAATTCTTGCCAGGCTCCAGGGTAGTCACACACCTTGAGGATTTAACTGTTCTGTCACAGGAAATGAGATTTGAACCTGAAGAGATTGGTTTAACAAAACAATGAAGGAGAGAAAACGAGAACTATGAAGAAAATTTTGATTAAGAAGAGCTTAATATGGTTTGTATGATTAATCTTGAGAGAGTCAATGAAAGGATCAGGAAAAACCAAACATGCCATTTAATTAACTTAATTATGTACATGCCGATGTGCTCATGCAGAAATGTTGCCCTGTTTAAACACTAGTGAAAATGAGCTACGCAGACACTTAAAGATGTGGCTGTCCACATGTTTATCTTCTCTGGGTTTGGTCTTTGATTAGTTCTTGTTAAAAACCAGGAGGATGCACTGGAAGGCAGGCTGTGTATTCTACCGCAAACACAGGACCATGAGAAAAACCAGCACTATGTGATGCTTACAGCTCATGGCCCGTTCTGCCCACTGGCTTAGAGAAAGTAAAGGTACATTTCAACTAGAAAAAGTAGAAACCAAGTTCAAGAAGTACCCAAAGAAATTAACTATGAGAAAATAAACTACTCGGGATTCTATAGTTTTGCACAAAGATTATTCCACTTCAATGACTGAATGGAGAACTCCAGTTATCTTCCTGGAGAAACAGGCCCTGAGGTCTCGTATTACCCCTCGCAGTGCCTGCAGGGAGAGACCCATAGCTTCCTGCCCAGAACCACCTGAGAAAAATCCCTGTCCTAACTCCTTCCAATTCATCGAGTTTCTTAAAGCCTCTTTCTCCAGTAATTACCACCTCTTTCAGAATCATAGAGCATTGGGAGTTGGAAGGGACCTTGAAAGATCATCTAGTCCAACCCCCCTGCCAGAGCAGGATTACCCAGACTAAATCACACAGGAACGCATCCAGGTGGGTTTGAATGTCTCCAGAGGAGACTCCACAGCCTCTCTGAAACCTCCACAACCTCTGAAACTCCACAATGTTTCCTTGTCACTGCAGGCTCTTTAACAGTGCTTTGGTAATTAATACTTTAAAATGGTAACTCTGCCCAAATAAAGTAATGGAATAAGATGATTTTCCAGTCACACCGAACAAGTAAAGTCTTTCTGCAAACTTGTTCAGCTGCTTTGTTTTCTTTTACTGTATAAGCCAAATCCCAGTGCAGAAACTAGCTCTGAAAGTTGTATCTGTGGCTTCACGTGATGCCTGGAGAAGTGACAGAACCACTTGTTTGAGACTGCCTCCTCACAGCCCGTGAGGGAAGCTAGAGGTGGCTGCTGCTCTGCCATACATCTCTCTGGGACAGGAAGTTCTGCAAGTAAGAATTCTCCTTCGTGCTGCTGGTTCAGAATCTCAAAGTCTGAATACAGAACCATTAACTTAGAAACCTTTCAAGCAAAGTGCGAACTTCCTCCACTCCCCCCACCCGTTTCTGATCTTCAGACAACAGCCACAGTAATTCCTGCTCGCTGGGGTTTACCAGCACATGATACTTACTTTGTTCTCTGAGTTTTTTGCTTGCACAGCTGCCGAATAAAGAACAAAGCAGTTGTTGCTACAGAATACAATGTCCTTCATTTTATCAGAGCCTTCTTGGGAATCCTGGGAATCAAACAGGGAAGATTATCAGAAGTGCATTTTAATACTACTCCTCACATGACAAGTGTAAGGGAACATCTTCCAATCTGGCTAGAAACTTTTTATTTGTAGAACATTTGTGAGATAATGAGCGATATTGGGATAGAAATACTTGATTATTTGACGGATCTAATGCTACCACCATCCCACAACCTTGTTCTTCAGCATTTCTTGCCGTTAACAGAAGTTTAACAGTCAAAATAAAGCATCCTATACCCTGCGCCCATCTGCTCCACAGGCACACTTGCAAAGTAAAAGCCATTTTCCTTTATCTTTAGCTGGCAAACGAAAATCTCGTCTCAGCCTAATCACAGGCAGATCATGCTGGTTTGTCAACTGATCCCTCTGCAAAACATGACTAGAAACCCATTGCTTTTGTTTCGTTGTTGCATAATTCTCTCAATCTCATTCAAACGAAGAGCCATGGTACTTTTTAGATGAGTGACAGTCCCCAGTGCAAATACTCCGGGTATGTGGCTGTAAGGAGCAGCCTGGGATACAGTTTACACAAGAACCAGTGAAAACAGTAACACCCGGAGACTGAAATAAAAACTAGCATAAGTATTCTTGCTCTTCTAGTACTTTCCAATGTGGGGACATGGCTGACAGAGAGGTTCCCCTGGAAATAAGGTCCCTGAAGTGGTGGTGGACAGAAGCTAGCAGCAGAATTTAGGAAATTGCCGTATTTTACACTTTGACCTTTCTCATTTGTACTACAAATTTGCCTGGATGTCCCAGCAGGAATCAAGAGCACACAGAAAGAAGACTCAAAGAAACTCAGTTGCCTTTGTTTGCTTGTTGACCATTATGTGCAAGAAATGCCACTTCCACTGCAGTACCTGTTTGAGGAAAGGCAGGTCTTTGAAGGACTTCCGCACACCACTACCAAGAACCACAACCTTGCAGTGAGAGCACCATCGAGGTCTCAGTGCCGAGCCTTCCGCAAGGTTCTGATTGTGATCCTTATAGCCAGCTATACCTAGGAAAGAGGCACGCCTGTTAGAAGCTCTATTGGATCAAACCAAGTTTTGATCTTCAGTGGTCTAGAGAAGTAGGAACCTCCTTAACAGGGCATGGAAGGCAAGCTTTAAACTTCCTGATGGGGAAATTGTTGAATCTAGACCAAAACCAACTGTGTGAACGAAGCAAAAATACATTCTTGTGTAAGAATTGTGTAATGAAACCAGCACAGGATACACACTTATCCATTCTGTCACGTCTTCCAGAACAGGAACAATCTTTCTGAATGATGAATTTAAAATCAGACTAGGCAAAAATAAAACCCTAACAGTGTTGGGAACTACTGGGAGAAATCCCTCACTGACAGTGATGTAGGTAACAGAAATCAGGCTGGGATCAGACCTATTATGGTCGACAACAGGAGCAGGTTCACACGTACTGATCATGTAAGAAGAGAAAAGTATTATTTGGAACAAGAATCAATTATTTAGTTCTAGCACATAAATTTATGAGGCTGAAATGCCTCAGTTAAAATGCTGGCACTGAAAACTTAAGACAAATCTAAACCTACTCACCATTGCTGTTCCCAGGAAACGGCATTGTAGGTTGTTTCAGTCCATAAGATCCTACAATCCTGGCAGGTCCCATGGATCCTCCCTGAGGACCCTGAAGTAGTAAGGGCTGCCTGTACTCCATAGAGGGGTTCACTCTGTGACTGTTGGCGGCTGCCATGGCGGGTGGGATGTCTGGAGCGTTACTGACTTCGTAACTGTTGGGAATTCTGACATGGAGGAGGTTGGAGAATGCTGCTACGACGCTACTGATGTTCTAAGAACAAGAGCAAAAACATACCTTTGTTCTCATCGGGCAGGCAGTAAGACAGCAGCAATACATAACAGCTGCTTTACTGTGCTACACTATAACCTCTTCAGATTCACTATACACGGAAGATACTGTCACTGTATTTTACATATGTTACAGAAACTTATTTCTTTTACCTCAGCAGCTGTGGGATGCAAAGTAATTGCTACAGATATAAGGCCAGATTTAGGACCATTCTGGGATGGTCCAAGTTGTGAGGAAAAGAAGCCGGAACCAGGTAACGCTCCTGAACCAGGTTCTGATTTTATGTAATTCCTTTTGGCTTCTGAACCTGAAAATTAAATGAATACACCAGGTCAATCTTAACACACACATGGATGCCAAATAAAAGAAGAAAAAAACCAAAGCCTAGTAGTTGAGATTGCTTGCCATGCTGCAGGCTCACCTTTTCCAGTACTGCTTGGTAGGATGGGGATGATGGGAGATGGGACAGGTTCTGGGTTCTCCTCCTTTACAACTGACAAGTCTGGATACCTGCTTATTTCCATTCCCACCACGCTTTCAGGAGAGGAAGAAGGAACAAAGCTGTCAGGAGTGTCCCTGTCCTCACAGTGATCCTGAACCCTGGAACAAAACCCCACAAAAGCTGTTTACTAAAAACCTTTGGTAATCCAAAGTTACAAATGACAATGGGGAGCTATCACAACCTTGCCCCTTGCTACTAGTCATGGAATGCAGTTATGTGGTGGCCCACTGATTCTAGGTATCTCCTACTGCACTGCACATGATGGCTTCTTGGGAAAGCACCAAAGAAAACCAGAGGTACTAACAAAGCCTGGGCTCCAACACAGAGCTGTCTGTTCCCCGCAGCTCTATCCACCTCGGTACAAAATTAGTAATTTAATATTTAAACTTTCTGGCTTAAATGTATCCACTGGTGTAACCCGTCTCACGCTTCAAAGACACCCAACTTTGGTTAGGCAAGTGAAACAGAGGCAAAAGGGAAGACTTTTGTAGGGGGACTCATGTTTTAGGAAGTTCTCCTGACCCAGTAAGAGAAACTCAGTAGAGCTGGGGAGTGTGACGTTTGCACAGCACTGCTGTGTGGTACAACAGTCCCATGTTGCTCCAGGAAAGGCATCTAGAGATTTCTTCCATTTTTTAAGAGAACAAGGTAATGATTTCACAGGATCAAGAATCTAGCAGTGGCAGGGGTGACCTATTTCACTATGCTATGTGTGGAATGCAAATAGTTAACCAGTACAAAAGATCCCATGATGCTCCCTGCACTGTGTAGCAGCACACAATGGATTTTGTTTCTTCAGTCTCATCTCCTGCTGAAAGATCACAAAATCTGCTCCAAATACGTATCTGAAGATGCTGAGGAAAACCTACCTTAACTCCTCCTGATTGTTGTGAGGTGGTGTTGGAAGCGAAGCAGGAACATCCACAGTTTTAGGGCCCTGAGCCATTGCTCTTGCTAATAAATCATCTTGTGGTCTGAAAGGCAACTGGAACTGCTTTGGTCCCAGAGCTTTGGTAACTAAAACCAGAAATGCAGAGCACAATGAGACACCTGCACAGCTCTTCTATTGACAGATGTTCTGCGTATTGGTGGCTCCCTGATACAACTGAGGGATTACAGCAGATGGTAACACTGCTCTCACCCACTTGCAGTTCAACAAATTTTGACTGTTCATGATTAAATCTCCCTATTTACAAAACCCTGCAGATTTTGAGCAAAAAGGGCTCAGGCAGCTTTTGAACATGCCTTTTGCCAGCACGAGAGGACTTGTGTTTTGCTTAATCAAGCAAAAAAATCCACAAGTTTGTAATAACAGACAAAAAGGGGCTGGATAAAGGATTTTAATCGCTGAACAGTCCTTATGAAAAGGCAGTATAAAGTTTTCTTTATTGGAAACAAATTGTAACTGACCAAATTACAAGCATCAGAAAATGCACACTGGCTACATACAGAGCCTGCTGAGGAGATGTTTCAGGGAGACTGCTTTTGAGCTCACGTATCTAACTCCTTCGTCGTTTGTGCTGGACATAACAAAAATGATTTGAAGGTTTTCTTTTTCCTTTCTGAAGAATGGTTCAGGCTCTCAACATGTTTTCCCAAGGGAAAGTTTGACATTATACCAGTATAAAATAAAACTGGGCAATAATAATTACAACCTTAGAGAGTCTCAGCATACTGGCTTTGTAAAAGAAGACTACAGAACTCAAAAGCATCTCAATTATCTAGTTCGTGTTTTCCTACAAACTTGACTCATGTATTAGGGAAACAATACAAATTAGTCTTACCATCATGACCTCCTAACATACCAGCCTTGCCAGCAAGTTCTTCAGTGGTTGCAAAGCCATTTACCAACTTCTGGCATGCCACAGGAGGTGGTGTGGGAGGAAGAGAGGCTGGGGGTGTTGGAGGATTGCTCAGGTTGTTCTGCTACGGGAGATTAAAGAGTCATCAGTGTGGTGCAGAACACAGCTCTTGTTCCAGTACTAGGTAAGGTAACCCGCTGGCATGGTTTTATCCCCAGAGGTTGCACTGCTGAGCAGTGACAGTCAATTCTCAAGGATGTGACAAAATACATCTAAGTATCTACTAGAAAAGTCACAAAGCTTTGCTTTCCTTACACCAATGACAGGAGCAGAGAATGATTGGCATGAGGAGTGTATGTTTCTGAGAGGAGCTGTAGCTGAATTAGTTACAGAAAAGCACAGACAGCATTTTCAGAAAGGTTTGGAGCCCCTAACAAGTTCCCACAATTTAAGCAAAGGTCTGAACTTAAGCTTGAGAGAGCTTTTCCACAGTGATGCTCCACCACCACAACCAAGTCAGCCTACCCGGTTTTACTGCAGGGACGCTACCTCACACTTAGCACAGGATGAGCTTTCGCTGAAGCCGTTCCCATGAAGAAACGGATACTCTGAAGTTCACACTCTAGTCTAACCCCTTATTAGCTTACCCATATTTTGCACAGAAATGAAATGAGAACTTCAGTACCTTAGCCTCTTGCAGTCATGCCTACAAAGCTAACACTTACTGTTCACTTTGATCACAGGAACTATTTCTGCTAGGTCAGACTCGCAGCTTACATGCCACTTAAGGCTGGAGTGAACACCCCTAATTTTCAGTAAATTACTTAAGTTTTTATATTAGAGTAGCCAAGTACCAAATTTGATGCTGCCTGTTTACTATCTTGCTGCTCTCCCAACTAGTGCCACTCTAAACTCAGAGATTTAAATCCTGACTGTTATTAGCTCATTAGAATTCTCAGGTGCTTAGTTAGGGCTTAGTGAACAAATGCAGAAAGTCTATTTCCACTTAATTCACCCCTAGAAGTGCTTTAATGCTGTCAGTGACTTCACAAAGTACCGAGAATTCAAACCTTCGCTGCTTCATAAAACTCTAATTACAATTTTCACTCTTTTGCATCCTTTTGTAAAAGGAATACCTGTAGTTTTAAATTAGTTTACAACTGCTTCTAGAACTGATTTCCACTTTCAGAGAGCAGTGACTGTTTCACCACTGTGCAGTATCTGGTCTAGCAAGAGAAAATTACCATGTTCTGGTTGCATAAAAAAGGCAGGAGCTCTAACCAACCAGCAGTAGCGGAATGAACTCCTCTTCCCACAGAGAGCACACAATGGGAATCCAGATTAAAACCGTACCTTGTAAATCAGCTGGGAGTAGTAATCTGAAGCCCCATCAAGAGTAGCACTACCAAAGCTTCCTACAAGTCGATTTCCACCATTTAGCTGGCCACTGCCATAGGGAAGAAAGTGTGCAAAGCTCACTCCAATTATTGGTTCCATCAAAGGCAGAAGAGAAAGTTGCTAGATTAAGAGAAAATAATCAGAAATTAATCTAACTATAAGACAGAAGCACTGCAGATCTCCAACATCAATAAAGCTGTTTCCAATTTAAAAAATAATCAGATTTTACCCACTGTCAGAAAGCCAGTCAAGCACAGGCCTCCCTGTTTGTTATGGAAGGCGAGTCCCTGTCCCTTGGAGCCACAGCTCCGGCTCCTTGGCAGTTCACAGAGGCTGCCCAAGCTGGCAGGAACTGCACAGCCCTGAGCCCACCAGATGCCTGCCACATCAGCAGATCTATCAAACTGAAATACACCCAAAACTTTACACTTTCTAGTCTTTTGGGAAGTTTTAATTTTCTCTACCCTGTACTCAATATTCCACTTAACGACCAACTTCATTTCCATCACAAGAAGTCCACTCTCCCAAGGAACCTCTTGATGCGTTACCCAGCATCCCCACACCCACCTGTTTCAACTGGATGAACGTATCAGCGTTAGGGTAAATAGCTTGCTTTTCTTCTTCCTCTTTTTTTCTTTTCTTGGACCGAGGAGCTGCCTTCTCTCCTGTCCTCTGAGTTCTCTTATTTCTCTGTTTCTTGGTTTCAGGTCCTCCATCTGTTCTTTGAAGCTGGCTGTTGCTACACCCAAATGCACCTTGCATCTGGTTTCCTGCAGTTGGCTGGTATGAAAAGAAAAAAGGGAAGCAGAATTTTTGACATTTTAATATACAGTTCATTCAAATTTACAGCACCATAGTCTGAAAGAACACACACAGTACAATAAATCTCATCGATAACAAACTGTATGTTACGGTTTGTTTACTTCACTGTCTCAGTGGGAACTGTAACTGCCGTACTGTCCCTGCACATGGAATTTAAACTTAACCATACCACCACTGACATCTGAAAACATCATTCAAAACTCACAGAGCAGAAACATTTTCTTTTGAATGCCCTCTAAAGCAAAGCTCCATGTGCCGGCAACCTCAGAGATTTTCAGAAGGGTATAGGAAAAGCAGACATGGTTACAAAGAAGGGGTGTAAGTTAATGTGATACAAATGTATTCATAGAATCATAAAATGGTCTGGGTTGGAAGGGACCCCAAGAATCATAGAGTTCCAACCCCGGCAGGGCCACCAACCTCCAGCCCTGGATCTACACAAGGCTGCCCAGGGCTCCATCCAACCTGGCCTTGAACACCTCCAGGGATGGGGCATCCACCACCTCTCTGGGCAGCCTATTCCAGCACCTCACCACTCTCTGTAAAAAACTTCCCCCTATTACCTAATCTAAACCTTCCCTCCTTCGGCTTCAATCCACCCCCCTTGTCCTGCATTGTCTCCCCTTTTAAGAAGCCGATTCCCTCCTGTTTCTGCTCCCTTCAGGCTGAGGTTCCCCCGCAGCCTTCTCTTCTCCAGGCTAAACAAGCCCAGCTCCCCCAGCCTCTATTCATAAGGGAGGTGCTTCGTGGCCTCCTCTGAAGCGTCTCCAGCAGTCTCACATCTTTCTTGTATTGGGGACCCCAGATCTGGAAACAGTACTGCAGCTGGGGCCTCACGAGGGCAGAGTACAGAGGGACAATCACCTCCCTGTCCCTGCTGGCCACCCCTCTTCTGATGGAGCCCAGGATACCATTGGCCTGTTAGAAACAAAACCAATCCTGTGACACACCTCTGGATTTGTACCCTTTGCTTAAACGCTCTCAGTATGACCAAGCCACGCTGCACATAAAAACATTGCTGCATGAAAGAAATCAGAACTGGACTTGGTAATGCAACAGATATTGACAAGCCCAAAGAAAGGCCAGTGTCTTTTGAATAATTTTTATTTCAAATAGCTCTACACAATCCGCACCCCAAGTACTCTCACTATTAATCCTGCCATAGCTGTTGTAACCGTGGATCTTCAAATGATCGCTTAAGTTACTTGCTGCTCACAAATACCTTTACTTTTGATTGCTCTTTGTTCAGTTTGAATGAGTTTAATTTCGTTTCAAGGATGCATTTAGGATGTAGGCAGCCATAAACCAGAGCGGAGTAGGGATTACAGATTACAATAAAACAACCAACAAATTTAAGTGCAAAGTATCTCCTACCTCTGCAGAAAGCAGTTCTCTTTAGGTCTGTTTTTACGAACCTTAAAAACCAGCAAATCATATGATGCCATTAATATGAAGATGCTCCCTTCCATTAAAGTAAAATTAATTAAGAAAAATATTTAGTAACACAGAAATCCAGCAATTTCATGAGATTTAAGGATGTCACTTTTGATAAAACCCTAAAGCACAGTCTGTACTAAAATCAGAGACAATCTATGATTTTCAGAGGCAGAACACAGGCATGGACTTGGTTCATTCACAGAACAAACCTCCAAAGGGGGCGGATGAAGGGGGGTGAAGCCCAGCCCTGTACCCCTGCAACAGCACACACGTCATCATAGGCACAACTAAGGCACTGTCACAGAAGGGAGCAGCATACACATACAACATATAGTGTACAGACACATACCACCAGGTTATCACACCTCAATCTTGGTAAAAAGAGTCAATGATGCCTCAATCTTGGTAAATACTAGGAACTGGCTCTTTTAAAGATGATTATCTGTAATTTTTTTTTTTCCATTTTAATAATTTCTGGATACACTGATCTACAAAGTCATCTTAAAAATGTGTTCCTTTTCTTCCAGAGATGATTTACTCATGGAGAAAAGGCGGGCAGGAAGGTAAAAATTCTTTAAAGCTGTTTATGGTACCCTTGTACCTACCTTGTGCAAGTAGGTTACCTCCCCATCTTCTCACAAATGCCCACGGTGAAGACACAAGCTAGCCTCTGGATGTTGACGACCACCATATAACAAACCTAGTAACACACTCACCATTCCTTCAGCTGGGTTCTGCTTCTCTATTAACTTCTTATCCCCAGAAGCCTCCTCTTCTGATCGGCCGCTGTTCTCCGATTTCTGATTCAGAAGAGATGAAGACTTCTTGTTTTTAAGCAGGTGTTTCAGCAGTTCATTCCCTGACTCCCCCTTCGCTGCTGGGACACTAGCTGGTTGTGCTGGACTCACAGCCGAAGAGACAGGCTGTGATGTGGCCTTATCTTCTTCCACCTTAATACCACTTGGAGTTTCTGGCTTAGGCTCAGCCTGACCCAAGCACTGCTCAGTTTCTGCCTTTTCTAGTTTAATTTCTTGAATGCTGGTAGGGCCATCTGTTTTAGCCTTTTCAGTCTCTGTGATGGCGCTCGGCTGTTTCGGTGGCAGGCTGCTGCTGGGAAGCTTACATTCCAGCTCTGGAGAGGTCCGGCTCTCTCCCGTGTTTGATGTGGATGGGCCTGTTAACTCCACCGACTCTTGTTCATCTTGATGACGTGAAAGTTCATTGGGGGTGTTAACTGTGGGGGTGGAGGTAGACTCAGAAATGGTTGGAGTTGATGGGGCAGTTATATCTGAATGTGGAGTTGATGGCGCTTTTATAGACTCGGCATCATCATCCTTCTTCTTTTTTCGTACCCTTTTCTTTTTCCCTTTCTCTTCTGGGATGATGTCGGAATACAGCTGGATTAGAGACTGGCTTGATCCAGGGAAATTCGTTGCCTGGGGCACACTAGTGTCCGAACCACATGAGGCACCACTACTGAGCACTGCAGATGAAGGCACAGCAGAAGCAAACGGAGGCCTGACTTGGTTCTGTGTAAAGGCAGTGCCAGGGAGATTCCCATGAGTTTGTTTTACGCTGTGGAAATTAGGGGCTCCACCCGGAACAGCAGAGGCATCGGGTCCAAAAGTTGTAGGTCCCACTGGCCTTCGCTCGCTGCTTTGCATAAAATTAGCAGCAGGAGGCGAGGTCACAGAACCCTGCTGCCGAATTTGCCCCATTTGTTGCTGCTGATGCTGGGGAGACTGCTGAATAGGTCGTGGAGTTTGTATGAAGTCACAGGGGAGATCAGAGTTAAAGAAGGGTATCTGAGATAAGGATGTTCTGTTAGCCAGTTCGGAGCCCATCATACCGTGCTGCTCCAGCTCCATTCTCTGCTGTAAAGCCCTCTGTCGATCTACCTCCTGCATAAGCTGAATGCGCTGCCGTTCCTGTTGCTCTCGCAAACGCTCCTTTCTTTCCCGTTCTTGGAAACTTTCACTAAACGGGTTATTGTCCTCAAACTCCACCCTTGGAGGTGGCCCTGACTGTGCAGCTGCACTTGGACCAGGCACAGGAGCTGGCGTACCAGGAGCAATTGGCAACGGCGTCATAGGAGGCTGCATCCTCGCTGGATTCATGGAAATATGACTTGCAGGGGCATTTGCAGACTGCCATCCAGACAAATTGGGCATCCTGGTTGGGTTGGCCTGCCCAGGGATTACCACTGCATGTTGCTGATGCTGGAGCTGTTGTGCCACCATGGGGAAGTTTTGTTGATTCATTGCTGGTGATGTTCCTGCTGGAACCATTGGAGGTTGAGCCTGGACGCCGGGCATTATAGCATGGGGTGCCATCCCACACTGCTGCTGCTGCTGCTTTATTCGATATTCCTCAATTAGTTCTGCGTGCTCTTTCTGCTGCTTTCGAATCTAAAAATGAAAAGAAGGCATTATTCATCTCTGACATGTACTGACTATGTGTGTGGCATAAAAACACATCGAAACCAGTATTTCTGCCGAGTTTTATTTTCTCTCCCTTTTTAAGGCCAAACAGATGTTATTTCATTAGAAATACTATCCATCCCAACATTTCAGAAAAAAACAACAGTGCCTCCAAGTTCTAATTATGTACCAGGATGATACAGTGCTACAGGCTATGCAAACCAGAAGCATCCTTGTCCTATGGATCTTATCATCCACTAACAGCATAACAATAGCTGGGAACAGCCAGGGAACAGGAAACAGTGAGGGGGATGATCTTCACACATTGCCAAAAGAATTAAAAAGTTGCATTCAAAAAGGAAAAGTTTACAGGAAAACAGCAAGCCAGATTCCCCTCCCTTCACAGGCAGATCTTCAAACATCACAATCCTGTAAAAATGGCAACTGGTGCTTGAAAAGTTTAAATTTTAAGATGAAAATAACCTTGAATTGGACACTAGAAGTTAAACCTAGTAATTTATTTTTAAGGCAAGCAGGAGAAGCCAATGGAAGGATATGACAGTATCCACTGGGTAAGAAAGAGCATTTCAGAAACACAACAGATGCCCAACTCCACTGCTCTCTCAAACAATAGAAGAACTTGTAATCCACTGTTTAAAATCCAGAACACAGGACAGATGTATCCAAAAGGCTATTTGCACCACAATCTCAGGTCCAAGATGATTTACGAGTTCTGGCTTGGCATTGACACCGCCAGATAAACCATGCCATAAAGCCAGCAACTGGATCGATCTGCATGACACAGTCCAGAGACTTCTTGGTGGATGTACAGCACTGAGCCCACACTGGCTCCACAGGCCTCTACCATGAGGCATCCAAACCATATGCCCTCCCAGGGTCTGCAGCGGCCCACCAGCTACCTGACTGTATCTGGAGTTAGTGGAGATCTCAAAGGACCAGCATCAACTGTACCCAGCTGGACCTACACTAACCTGTGCAGAATGACCTGGTGGCTTTACAAGGCGGAGTATCTTAGCACAGTTAACCTGCAGAGACAACATGGTAATGTCTGTGTGGCTCCGCACCTGAGCTCATAACCCTCTCAGACACAAGCTCACATTGGACAGAGTCACCGCCAGTTTCTCTGTGCTTGCGACCAGGACCAGTATCTCACAGGGATCTGATAGCTCTGTTCTCCATATATATATATATATATATATATATATGTAAATGTACTTTGCCCTTTTCAAAACTCAACAGAAGCTTGATTACAGAAACATTACTTGATCTGATTTGAGAAACTGCTTCAAACAGAAGGTCCTTAAAAATATAATTTAATAAAACCTTGTTTAAGCTTCCACTAGGTATGTAACAAAGCGGTGTTGAGATATGGATGACCGGTCCAAATCGGTGGTTCAAGGGGAGTGAAGATATTTACCAGAGTATATGAAACTTGAGTTTAAGAATGCAAAATATAAGAACCTTAATTACGGGGGATTAAATCAATCTGCAGCAATGTCACGATTAGCAGCTGTTATTTCAACGTAACTCCACTGTAACTGGACTGATGTGTGTACGATGAAGATTGGTTGAATTACTTTTTTCCACATTAATTTTATTTGTGATTCATTATGGAAAGGGAAAAATAAAAAGGAATACATGTAGACATAATTTATCTGCTCCATCCCTCTCCCACTTAGTGAAGACAAGCCCACTGGTATTCTACCCAGTGCATACTTTGTCTTAAAGCAACACAGGAGCAAGAACTTGAGGGTCAAATATCCCTCAGGACATCAAAGCCTGCTGCCCATCTTTCCCCTCGTAATAATAAAAGATAATTCTAAAAGCATTTTCATGTTCAGCAGGTGCATTTTTCCCCTGACTACGAAAAGATTTCCCACCCATCCAGTAAGGAGACATTGTCACATTGTTATGCCAGATACTTTACAAATGACGTCTTGAAGAACACAGCACTCAGTACTGTTGGCCATACCACAGATTTATCAAAGCTATCACAGGCTTAACTTCTATCTTACTCTCTATAATCATAGGTACAAGATAATGCAAGTGAAATTCCTACTGAACATAAAAAAAGAAAAACTCAAACCAGTCAAAGTGGTTACACATTGGAACAGGAGCCCAGAGGCTGGAAAATCTCTACCCTCAGAGAGTTCCAAAACTGGACTGGCAAGGCCCTGAGCAACCTGACCTAACCATGAAGCTACTTCTGCTTTGATCAAGAGACTAGATGATCTCCAGACACACCCCTGACCCTTTATTATTCCATGATATGATAACAGAAAACACACTGATGACCAAGTCTAGGAACTGGACAGATCATAATAAAACTACACTAATGATGTAATGAAAAGAGATTTTCAAACACTAACATTCAACTGACACACAGCCAAGAGGTTCTGATTACATAAGGACACCTAAAAAAGCCAGTTATGCGGTTCGTTCAAGCCTGAAACACAGAGCTCTACATGCTAAGACTTTCCTCCTCCGCAGTCTGAATCTTTAATTTATGCTTTCATGGTGCCAAGGAACTCTGCTGCAAATCATTTTGCTAAGCCATTTCCCCTCTTCCTGAAGTTCAGCATTTTGTCAGAACTTCTGCTGTAGCATATTCTCCTACAACTCCCGCACCACCGGCAGTTCAGGGTAGTGCTGCTACATGTAAAATATGATAGGGAGTGCCTCCCTTTAGATAATTAGTTCCACTGGATTGAAGCATTTCAATTCATCTCTTAGGAGATCTAAAGGAGTGAGTCATACCAGTATGACAGCTCAGTATTACAGCGATCAGCTCTGATTCCCAATGATTACCTGGTCTAGCTGTTTTTGGACCATGCTTTGCTGCTCAGTAACATGTTTAAGCTGTTCAGCATCCTCCTCTGGGAACTCCCGACCAGCTTTCTTGGCCGTACGCTGTTTTGCTGAGAGTGCCTTTTTTGATTTTCTGTGTGCTCCAATTTGCTCCTCAAGGTACTTCTGTTGCATTTGAAGCAGTTGTTGTGTTTCTTGCAGCCATTCTTCATACTGTTTCCTTTGTGAATCATCTAGAGAGAAGGGATATAAAGTATGATGTGACCTCATCGTGGAGGTGAGCTCTCAATCCTACTTTTTAGAGGTGAGGTTTATCAGGTTCCCCTCTTGTTTCATGACACGGTTGGTCAAGTTAGGCCAAATCTGACAGAGCAGTTGAGTTCTCAAAGTGATACTGAATTTATTGAGTGATCTGAGTAAAGCAAACAAAGATCCAAATTACTGCCCTGACTGAAAGAAAGCAGTCTTAATTCAGTCCCGTACTTTCAAGAGACACCAGCCCACTGTCCAGCCACAGAATGTGCACTTAGTAGCCACTGAGCAACCGTAGTTTTGAAAGCAGCTACAGAGCCTGATGGTCCCCTGCCTTGCCACAGAAGATGTGGAAGGCCTTTGAGCTACTCATTAGAGAGGAGGGAGGACACAAATTGACAGGAAACATAGCATCATTAATTCTGGTGTTTGCAGAGGAGTTTTGTACGTATAAATGTATTTTTATTACTACTACTTAGGAAAAAAAGTCCATCAAATATTTATAAATTGAAAGAAAGGTATTGTTGTCTTTGTAAGAATAACTCAGTCCTCTGTACAGGGCTTTCAGCACTGGTGCCTCTTCCTGTAATGGCGACATTACTCTTTTCACAAATGAGAAACGCTCACCTTCTATGAGCAGCCCATTGCTCTCAGATGTTTATCTTGAGGCAAAACAATCATGTCTGGTAATACCTGAGCTGCACTAAGCCCAGAAGGCAAAAGAGGAGGTTTGGTGATGGTACCTTGTATCACGACTGCATCATTGCAATGAGCCAGGTAACCAAGAATATGGTATGGATCTTCCTTGTAAATTAAGTTTGTTTAATGAAGATACCTACACTGCAGTATGGTTTCAATACAACCATGTCCTCCTACCATCTTCCACTGAAACAGTCACTGTGGCAGAGACAGCCATCGACTCCAGCAGCTCCACTACATCAATGCACAGAGCTGGTTAGAGTCTAGAGGCACCCATTCTTTCAATGATAAATTCTGCAAAACCAATCACATAACCTGAAGGGACAATTGTGTGGAAATGATGGAGAGTAAGTGCAGATGGCAGCAACACGGCAATGCAAATGAAAGGACTGAAATATTAACAAGCTTCAGGTAGGAATAACTACTACTTAAATGAAAAACAGATTTTCTCAAATGCACACAACCACTCCTACTCTCAACTTCAGCGATGCCACTGCTCGCGAAATTTCACCAGTAATTAATATAGAAAATACAAATAAAGCATCTCATTGCACATTTAACACTGCTATTCCAGTTTCTGGAAAAGGTGACAAGATGTTTACTTCTCTTTCTTATTCATAAATGTCAAGTAAAGTTTTTGCAGTTACAGAAACACCTTTTTTATTTCCTTTTTAAAAAACGCGATCTTCCTCACCCAACATAAGCTCAGTTTTCATTTCTGCTAATAAAACTTGCTCATCAGAGAGACTGGGATTTACAACTGATCTAGGGAAAGCAGAAATGAGAGATGCAAAATGCTCATGCTATGTATTTGTGCTTTCCACACTTGTGGTTCTCTGCCAGTCTTGCTTAACTAATGCTTGGAAAGCTTTTCCTGGTATTTTTTAAAATGACAACGAGGCACAAACCTTTTTGCTTCTGTAGTAGAAGATAAGCCATCAAGACAGACTGTTGTTCTTGCTGCGCTCAGAATATTACAGTACAACTGAACACCAGGTTTTTGAGATAGCAATCCGTCAGTTAATAGATCACTATTCTCACAGGAATTAAAATCACACTGATTTTCTGTTTGTTCTGTTTCCCTTTATCCTTATGGTATTTGGGGATAGCTTTATAAAAAAAATGTTAATAGCATTTACTATGCACCCCTTTATTAACTGGCATCTTAATGATGATATTTCAGAATTTTAAAAGGATGAGTTTTGGAGAGACAGGACCCATTTACAGGTATTTTATAAAAAAACCCCAAACCAAACCAAACAGAATTGCAGAATGAAACATCAACATACAATAAATTATTTAATCTGTACTTACTGACAAAACCAGGACCAAAATTGGGAGGATTAGGTCTCGACATCTGAGGTGTCAAACTTCCATCCTAGAAATTTCAGTAAACAGACAGACAAGGGTATGAAATCATGATTCAATTAAAAGCCTCAAACCTAGTTATCATTCTTAAACACTTCTGTTCAAGCTCCATATCAAGTTGTAATTACCTGGGTAATTGCCTGCTGCATATGATTTTGGCCTTCACTGGTCTGAGCCCCCGGTACCGGCTGACCCATGAAGGGAAACCTATTGACATAGAAACAGAAAGTGAAATTCTATTTTTAAAACTGGTGGGTATTTTAGAGGAGAGAAAACCTTTTGTATTGCGCTGAACTTAACTAAAGCATCCAAACATTTTACAGGCATGTGCTCAAACTCCTGTACCAAACCTTTTCACGATCTGGAGAGTATTTTTTCTCATTTCATGTGACAGCCCTTTGCCGTTGACTGAACCTATTGTGTTTCACACCTTCCAGAAAGATGAACCACACCTGCTAAAATAGTGAAGGCATGGACACACACAAAGGTGTCTCTATTTGTATTTTAGTATTAGGATCCACCCAAACAAAAGGGACATTTAATGTACGTATTTATCATGTTGACCAAAGCAGTCAATGCACAGCAGGGCAATGACCAGAAAGTTTTAAGCAAACCTTTGTACCACTCTAAGACAATGTATCTCCACAAAGCAAAACCAAATGCAGTTCTGATCTTGGACTACTTTGAGAGTTGAGAAGCAGAGATCTTTTCTATGTCATGGTGAGGGAGTACAGATTTAAGCCACAGAATTCTTTTTGTAGCATTAAGAAAGAGTAAGTAAAGCAGTGAACACAAGCTATCCAGTGTCTGAGCAGGTAAAAAGTTCTGCTCTTGCAGGTTACCCAGATCAGTAATGTGCAATATTGGAATGGGGTCCAGAATCTTCTTTCCACAAACAGCCCTTATGAACACAGTGGGTAAGCCATGTACTATCACAGAACACTGAAGATGTGTTAGGAGCAAGAAAACAAACTGGTTTAAGGTAGACCCAAGAAGATAAGTTGCCCATTGTATCTGGCCCACAAACTTCCCACTTCAGATCAAGAGAGTCATGGTGAAGGCTGCACAGTTCATTGCTCCTTTTATCCTCAGATTGGATTTAAAGAGGGGATGAAACTTCTGTAACTTGGGCTACATCTTACGCTTAGCATGAAATGGTATGTTGCTACATGAAGGTTAACTGTTACGTGGCCATCAACAGTTTTCAAGCACAACGTGTGGGAGACATGTCATTGCACAATTAGGAAGTGGAAAACTGAGAAAAACTTCCACACTGAAGCCACGTTCACTATGCTGACCAATGACATCACAAATGGAACACAGTCTGATGAGTTTTAACACTTTATAGTTTCTACTGCTGCACTGGTTTTATTCTTCGGAGATAATCCTGTATTAGCATGGGCTATGAAACACATGACAAAGATCTTTTTCATTTCCAGTGCAGAATTTCTTTCCTTTTACAATTTGTAGCCCTGAAGAATGGTATCAAGCTGCTGCCTACCTGTTCATAACCATTGGTGGCATCCCCATGTTACTCTGCGCCATGACTTTATTGATCCCCTTAAGAGCTACCATTTTGGCCTTCATTATGGGATCAGTAATTGCATCAAAGTCTGTAAAAGAAAAACAGAAAATGTGAATTACACAGCTGAACATTACAAGTTATTAACTGGAACTGACTTGTTTAGATCTAGTTCATGCATAAATCATTAGTAAAACAATATAGTGGCATTACTGTTTCAAATTACTTGTCCTCTCCACTTCGACACGGAGGGTTAATGCAGAGTTTCATATATCCTCATGGGCAAGCAGCAACTGTTCTCGTTTTCAGTCAGGACAGACATCAAAAAACAGGTCAGTCTGAGCAGGGCTCTAGACAAAACCTGGCCTATGACCCAACAGATTAATAAATTCTATTTATAGGTTTAAGAACTAGGAAAAGGAGTTGTGCCTGTGAGTTCAGGTGGCAAAACTAACACAGCACCAGTAACATTCTAAGAAAACTTGTTTGGTCCCTCTGTAATTACCAGTAGCACTAGAGGCAGACAGGCACACACCCCATGCAGCATCTGAAAAAACTGTAAGTGCGGTGAACTCAGCGTTTTTGCTGTCTCTCCTGCTCACAGGGAGAGACAGGATGAACAGGAGTACAGAATGGATGAGGTTGGATGGGACCTCTGGAGGTCTTCACCACATGGGGTGGCTAAAGCCCATTCTAGCCACACTACAAATACAGAACCATCACTTAGGCAGTAACTTAAACTTGTCTTATGAACTACCAGGCTCAATGGTCAGTGTAGTTACAAATAACCTGTCTCTAAAAGCTGCACATTAGTAATGATTATATGAGAGTGACGGTCTTGACCTGAATGCTCAAAGTGTTACGATACATTAAACACAAAATGGTAGTTTATCTTAATCACTTTCAGCATGTGCAGAATTATTTGTGGTGATTCTGGGCCTTGCCTGGATGGAGAGTTACTGATGCAGCTTTCCATAATCCCTTTTTCCTTGAAACACACTAACACTGCAAAAAACTGATACCCAACCATAAAGAGAAAACTGACAGATCATGTACTATCGGGTCAGCTACTGCACTTGATAATTTGATTTCACAGAATCACAGAATGTTAGGGGTTGGAAGGGACCTCGAAAGATCATCTAGTCCAATCCCCTCTGCCAGAGCAGGATCACCCAGACTAAATCACACAGGAACATGTCCAGATGGATTCTGAGTGTCTCCAGAGGAGACTCCACAGCCCCTCTGGGCAGCCTGTCCCAGTGCTCTGTCACCCTCACAGTGAAAAAGTTCTTCCTTATGTTTACATGGAACCTTCTGTGCTCCAGCTTGCACATGTTTCCCCTTGTCCTATCACTGGACACCACCAAGAGCCTGGCTCCGTCCTCCTGATTCTCATCCTTTATATATTTATAGACATCAATGAGGTCACCCCTCAGTCTCCTCCAGGATAAAGAGGCCCAGCTCCCAGAGCCTTTCATCATAACAAAGATGTTCCCCTCCTTTCATCATCTAAGTTGTCCTGCACTGGACTCTTTCAAGTAGTTCCCTGTCCTCCTTTCATTACAAAGGGTGTAATTATCCCACGTATGAGAAGCTGATTATATAAAGACACTATTTGACAGAGGGGATGTCAGAAAAACAAGCAGTAAGGCAGCTCCCCTGATCCTGGTAAGATCAACAGCAGCCTTCTACAGAGTTTAAACCTCACCTACACACTCAATCTCCAGACTCCCATTGTACCTACTAGGGAGGTTGGGTTTCAGTATGGCGCCTTTGAGCTTCACACATCTACCTGCTTCTTTCAGTGCTACAGGTTAACTGTTTGTTGTTGTATTTTAAAAAATCTGACCAGAACACAAATACATCACCCACATACCAATATTGGGGAAAAATGGCTCTGAGCGCTGGCGAATCATGGCTTGCATCTGTCGCTGCTGCTGCTGCTCCTGTCGTTCTTGATCCAAAAGGTCCTGCAGAAGAAGTGGCTGTTCCTCTAGCAGAAGCGGTCTCTCTCGGTTTTGTTGCTGAGCTAATGGTTGAGGGAGCATTATCTGTTGGGTACTGGATATGCCACTAGGACCAGGACGGTTTGTTACAGCCACAGTTTGATTAGATGCCTGTCCTGTCCCAAAGTTATGATTAGATGACTGACCCTGAATAAATCCTGGATTCGGTGACCCTTGTGGAAAATTATGGTTCATTCGTGGAACCATGGTCAAATTTGAGTTTAAAGTGTTTTCCAAGATCTGTCCACCAGGTGTCATTAGTGTTTGTGGAATACCTGATGCGTGGTTCATTTGCGGTGTTGGCAAAGATTGAGATGGAGATCCTAGAGTCCTTGCTTCAGCATTATCTGAGCTTTCATTAGCTAGCAAACTTGAGAGGACTGGTGTGGACCCAGAAATACTGCAGGAACTTACTGCTCCTTGAACAGGCAGTGGAGCAGAGCCCTGAGCATCTGGACTAGGCACAGTTGTTTCTTGACTAGGAACAGCAATAGTTTTATCAGGGAACTCTGGATTAGCAGGCTGCGCAGGAGCCTTTTCTCCATCTTTTAACTCAATTTCTGCAGCCTGTTGAGTACTTGTGGATTCAGCACTTCCATCACTTTTTTCACTTTCATTCTTCTTTTCCTCCTGAGTGTTTGGGGAAAGTACTTCTGTTTTAATTTCATTTTCTGTAGCAGATTTCTTCTGCGGAGACTGGGTCTCAAGAGGTGTACCAGTTTTATCACCTTGTTCTTTCTGTTTTGGTTCTTCTGTCTTGCCCTGGATATCCAGTTTGTCATCAATGGGGACACTAAGATCTAGTTCTTCATTAAACATTCCTTTCTTATCCCCGACATCAAGGTCTGGGTCTGTGTATGCAATTATATCAAATTCCCCAGATCTTAGAAGATCATCAAGATGAGGATCATTGGTCTCCAAATTATCTAAAGTGTC
This sequence comes from Zapornia atra, assembly GCA_013400835.1. NCBI lineage: Eukaryota > Metazoa > Chordata > Aves > Gruiformes > Rallidae > Zapornia > Zapornia atra. The sequence goes on from VZTU01018839.1 coordinate 61,388, forward strand.
CAGTTCATCTCCTTTCCCATCCTCTGTGTCTAGATTCAAATTTTCCAGATCCTCATCATCCAAATCCTTGACTTCAACCCCATCAAGGTCTTTCACATCTAAATCTTTTACAGCAGGATCATCAGGATCAAGCTTTTCTTCCAGACCATCACTTGACTGGTTGGGAATCTGTAGATTTGCAGACTCATCACTTGGTGTTGATGTAGATAAAGATGGTCCTGGGAATGCATCAGCAACTGGTGGATGACTTAGAGAGCTTATTACAAGTGCAGATGTGTTGTCAGGATTGATCTGATCCTGCTGGGATTGTGACATATGCTCCAAACTTGTAGACATCTGCAACTGGTTAGGTATGCCTTGAGAACTGTGTCTCAGTGGTTCTGCCGGTCTTGGGCCAGGAAACTCCTGCCTGGGTATAAACCCTGCGTGTCGTTGATGCTGTGCTGCTGCATCCATAACATTTGCAGCAGAAGGATTAAAAGGCAGCCTGGGCCTCCCATCAGGAGCTCTGTGACGTAACTCGATAAATGCCTGACCCAATATATTATGCTGCTGAACGGGAATTCCCTGAGGAGGAAAATGTTGAGAGATCCCAGATGTATTATTCATTTGTGGATTGTTCACCGGCCGAGGCATATCAATAGACAGAGATCTTCTCAGCTGTGGTGGAACTCCAGGGCGTTGCATTGGCTGCTGAGGACCAAGGAAACGTTCTTGACCTGTTGGTGGACCATGTCCACCTCCTGGAAACCCATATCTAAAATAAAGTATGAAACACTAAATAATCTCTTTTCTCAGGATTGTCTAGTCTGGCATATTTGACTAGACAACTACTCAAAGTGCTTTACATAACGCATTCGTTAAGATATTTAAATAAATATTTTGACTAATTATGCTTACATTTAAATGAGCTTTATGACTACAATAAAATAATTGCTTTAATTATGTGTAATAAACAACCTGGTTTCAATTCCAATAATAATAATAATGGCTAGAAAACTGGCAATAGGAACTATCTCAGTAAATAAACAACATGTTAATGCAACTAAGTGTAAAAAATAGTATCGTGTGGATTGAAAAATACTGAAATGAATTTAAAAATACTGGAATAAATTAAAAAACCTGAAAAATCGTAATTCCTATGATGATTTATGGTAATTCCTGAATATTTCCTGGTATTCATTTTACATCATGGCATTCACCATAAAAATGGCTGGGCAAAAGCTGATTTTTGATTATACATTAATTAGCAATGAAAACAAGAATATTACTTATAGTCATTAGTGCTAAATCACTTTTAAAAGAAAAACAGAAATGCCCCAAAACCATGGGCAAGGAGACCTTCTAGCTAACATACCTTTCACAAGTATTGCAGTTTCTCCATTTCTGTTTCATATAATTCTCAATAAAACACAGTGGTAACGTAAAATACAGGTGGTAGTACTACTGACCCCTACAGGAAACGTCACCGTACACAGTCTTCAAGAAGACTACCATCTGCTGTAGACATTACAGATGAGTTTCATTACAAAACCCCCCCACGTTATCTAAAAATTTCAGTAACTGTAGAACTACACCTGCTTTATACTGGCTTTAAGAGATCAAAGAGCTTACCTAAGGCCATGAGGTCTCATCCCTATGGCACTCATATCGCCTGGAAACTGGGGTCTGTTGAACTGCCCATCAGCAGGAAATGGTCCACGTTGGTCTTTCGGGTACACAGTGAACCTTGGCCCGCCTGGAGGGACAACAGAGGACCGAATATTCCCAGGATATGGAGGCGGGGGGCGGTTAAAAATCTGATTTAAGTTGTCTTGCTGCCAGTGCTGAAGGGAAGTTGCATGGGTAGGAGCTGCTGCATCCTGTAAGGCTTTTTCTTGACGAACCGCATTCTTCTTCTGCTGCTGTTGCTGCAGGATAATTTCACGTAATTTCTGGCGCTGTTTAAAAAAAAAATTTAAAATAAATCATGCTTGACACTGCAACTGACATATTTTGAAGTGTTATGCTCTGTTAGTTTAAGCCTTTTGGAGGAAAGAAATTTTTCAATCACTACAGAAAAGCATTCTAAGCTACCACGATCACCTCAGAAACTAGAAGAGGGATCAGGTGGTGCAAGACGTTGGTGATGCAACTTCATCTCCATGCTTGTTACGGTGTGAACTCATGTTACCAATTAACATATAAGCAACTGTTTCCCTTTTGTTCTAGGCCAGTTACACAAGCTCTTTTACCATGTGAAATGGGCATTCTGAGGGAGGAAAGGTGTCTAGAGGCTCACTGGAAAGAACTCAGTAAGAGGTTTCCAGCAAACTGCAGAATTGACTCCGGCTCTGTCTGACAAACACTACCCATTCTCCTGCTAAATCCACTTCCCCTCGCTCCTTCCAAACAAAAGGCTGAGCAGCTTTCTGCAGGTTGAATGTAACTCAACATCTCATTAAGAGCTGTTTGCCAGACTCGCTAACAAGAGTGAATGTGCCTCCAATAGAACAGTGACGGATGGTAGGGTTCACCCCAACTTGTCAGCCAAGTGAGAAATTAGAAGGCTAGCCGGAGATCTTTGTCTATACTCCCTTTTTCAGTCAGTGAACAACTCACAATCAGTTCGAATTCTCATCTATTATTGCACAGAATTAATTTTCCCTTCAAGGGTTTTTCTTCCCTCACACTGTTGAGAAAAGAGCTAATACAGACCAACTAGCTACATCTTCAATAGCTTCAAAGATAGCCTTTGCTTCCTTTTCGAATCTTGTCCAAACTCCTTAAAAATTACTGATTTTCCTGTATTTTACATATTGTCGTTCTATTCAGGAGGACCAAATTAACATCTAAGTGACTGAAGGTCATTCTATGATATACAGTCATGCTTAATAACAACAAACTTCAAGTATTTAACAAGAATGGGGGGAAATCCACTTAAGAAATTTCAATACCATCAGTATTCAACACTATTCTTACCTGTCTTAACTTCTCAGTATCTGCCTGAGACATATTCATGGTATTCTGCGTATCTGTTACTCCTGTAGTGGGTGCTGGGCCAGGAACTTGTGAAACTTTGGGAAACTGTTGTCCTTGAGAACTCATTGGAGAATTTCCAGATGTACTGAAGTTGCCCTCAGATCCAGGTCGTGGCTGTTCAGCACCATCATGGGCCAGTAGACCAGTTCCAAAAGATTCTGGCTGAGGTCTTGGAGTCATCGGTGGTTGATCATATGGGTCACGTGCTGGAGCAGCTGGACCATGGCTAAATGAGTCTGTTATTGCAGGTCCTGCAGGTCTGGGAGTTTGAGAACATGGATCTGATGGTCTGACAAAAGTGCCCTGCAACCTGTTCTGTGGAGTCTGCAGGAAAGGATCTCTATTTGGTATTAGTCCCGGTCTTGTCATTGCAGGTCTGTTAAAAGTCTCTGGAATCCCTGGCCTTGGAGTTGCTGGTTGCTGAGAATAAGGGTCATTGAGAACTGGCCTTGGTGTTCCAGGAGGTTGGGCATATGGATCAGAATGTCTCTGATTTCCTGGGGACTGAGCAAATAAATCCACTGGCTGAGCAGGTCTTGGTGTTGGCGGTTGCTGCATATATGGATCAACTGTGGTGGGCCGAGGAGTTCCCGGAGGTTGGGCATAAGGATCAGCAACTGGCCTAGGAGTACCTGGAGGCTGGGAGTAAGGGTCCTGAGAAGCTGGCCTTGAAATGGGTCCAGATTGAGTGAAAGAATCACTCTGTTGTCGCACTATCCGGGGTGGATGGGCAAAAGTCTCCTTTATTGCAGGATGGGGAGTAAGGGGAGGCTGGCTGTATGGATCACTGGGCTGGTTATGGGCAAAGTTATCCACCGGCCTTGGTGTCAAAGCCGGCCTTTCATACGGATCAACTGCAACACGCCTTGGCGTAGCTGGCATCGACGCGTAAGGATCTTGCGGGGACTGAGGTGGGCGCATAGGAGTTTTAAAAGGTCCAGGGCTACCATCGACAGGGGCAGGAGTAGGAGTCAATGGTGGCCGTGCATACGGATCAGCAGAAGGTACCCTCTGTCTCTGAAACGTATCAGTTCTTGGAGCTGGCTTAGTAAAGGGATCACTGCTTCCAGCTGATAAAGGAACCTTCCCTGACTGTTCCATAACTATGGGCGATCTTGGGACACCCAGAGGGTTGGAGAACTGCTCCGATGCCATGACAGGCCTGGGTGTGTCTGGAGGCTTTGCATAAGGATCACTGCTACCTGGAGATGAAGAACATGAATCCCTGACTGGTGAAGGCCTGCTCCCCGATGGTTCAGTTACCTGAATGGGCCTAGATATGGATGACTGTGGTGCACAGGTATCTAATGGTGCAATGGTACTTCGTCTAACAAAGTTCTGGTTGACGGGTGCTGGTCTAGGTGTTCCCACCATTTTAGCATATGGATCCATTGGAGAAGGAGGTCTTGTGTTTGTGGAACCTGGAGAAAACATCTGCTGTGATGGTGTCTGAGGAGTCTGAGACTGAGACAGGGAATCGTGTACCGGGATTCGGGTCGGAGTAGGGGGTGGAGCTTGTGGTTTTAGGAACACGTCATCTGAGGATGCTGACGTAGGTGTAGCAGGTAGCTGCTGCTTTGTAAATAGATCCTTATGGAATGTCTGCTGTGCAGGAGACATACTTCCATTGCCAGTCTGTGGCGTTAAGGGGCTCTGGATCCCACTGCTAGGTGTGTCCGAGCCAGACTGGTTCAGAAGCTGTTGTGAACCAAACTGCTGCTGCTGCTGCTGTTGCTGCTGCTGTTGTTCATTTTTCACCTGTTCAAGCTTCTGTGTGGCTTCTATTTTGGCTTGCTGCTTACTTTTTTGCCGCATTTGCTGTTTTAAAATTATGAGGAGAAAGGTTACACTTTTAAGTCTAATGTATACAACATCTTTCTGATGACTGAATCAGTAATTAAAACTTAAGGACATAATAAGATCTATTACAAAAAACTAAATTGCAAATTTTAAATGCAATGGGAGCAGAGGGGCTAGCTAGTTGTAAAGGTCAATTACCTTGGCATGAACCTTTATTGCCTGGGAAGAAGCATTTCCCAGGTTGTCTAAAGAGCAGCACTGCTTTCCAACCTTCTACTCTGATAAGGAAAGGTTACTGACAGATGCAGCACTGACGTGAGGAAAAGGGGCTCTGAGAGACAACCAGCCCAATATGAAGCGGTAGTCTGCAGGACTGCAATGTAGGGTATAAAAAAACCCCCAAACTACAGCACTAGCTAGCCAAGCAGAGAGAGTAACCTGTCTCCATAATAGCTAGGATTTAAGAACCAAAGTTTTCTAAAATTTACAAGCAGCTTCTCTTCTATAGCATCTATTCTCTTCTTACAGAGTGGCTGACTCTATACTCTTCTACAAAGAAAAATTAGAATTGATTTTATTACAACAGATTCCAGCAATAAAAGAACTGAAAGAAAAATAACAAAACGCCCTAACTGCAACACACCTGTCTGAATTTCCATTCCTGCTCGTGTTCTGATTCCCTCTGTTTTAATGGATCTTTAAAGAGGTCGGAGTCGATGCGTGAGCTAGGATCAATGCTATCCTGTTGCTGCTGTCTTTTCATGGAGTCATTTGACATCTGTACTTTATTGATGCGCAAAGCAGCTCTATTATCTCTGGCTTTTTGCTGGGAAAAGATAAAAATAAAGTAGTTAGCCTTGTTTTCTTCTGCTTCGTGTGAATGCTGCATCTGTTATTCCTACAAAATCTACAACCAAATCATTGTTACAGCCTGTTTTAATCACATTCATGCTTGTGAAAAATAAATTATGCAGGTTAAAAGGAATTCCAAACTGAAAATATTTCATTTCTATAAAAATTCTGTGTTTAAGCTAACATACATGGATAGAATGAAGGAGTTATTAGCAGTGAAGGTTTTCTAAGCATTAGGTTCAGGTACTGTGCTGCGCCAAGAAAGCATGAATCCCACCAGTTTACCTTTCAAATCACATATTGATGTGGTGTGCTATCTGAAGACATGAACACAGCAGATGATGTTTGGATCAATAAAAGGCCACTAATGTGGAGAACCTCAATGACAAGAAAAATACAGTCTACTCCATTAAATAGCCTCTATAGATCTCCGTCTGTGTTAAGTCAGCAGTATAAACATAGGATATGGGCTTATGGATCAGGAAAAATTGGATGGAAGAACAGCAATTCCTCTTCAATGAGGCATTTTACAGCCATACTGACACTTTAAAGCATCTAATAGAAGTTTCAAAGAGTCTGTTTTACCACCAATTTAGGATGCAATTCCTTTTCTGAATCAAATCCTCACATCTTTTTCACAATTTTATTTGCAGTTGCCAAGTGGGGGTTGCCTAGCAGAAAAGGCTGAAATCCTTCCCCTCTAACAATGCAGCAGTGACATGGATGAGAGCGCCGGTGTCACAGCAGTAGAAAAATGAGTGTCATTTCCCCCTGTAAGTGATGGGGTTGTGCATACTACGGAAAGTAAAAAGCCAGTAGTGAGAATTTACTAACACTCTACTGAATTTTATCTCTAAGGTAGCCTTTACTCATGCCCACAGAGTGTCCGTCTCTTGGGAGAGGTAAACACAGCAGCTTTGCATGTGTGCAACATCAGAATCACTAGGAACAACTGGATGGCAAGAGCAGATGGACTCACTTCTTGCCATATAAATACTTGTGTGTGCACTTGCATGCTCCCTCCTCCTGAACACGAAGGAAGTAAATTTGGAGCTGCTCTTTGGACATTCATCAGGAGAACGGGAGACTGCATTTGTTACAGAGGAAAAAACCAAATCAAACCAAAGCAAGCAAACAAAAAGGTCAGCAGTGGAAATAACTGGGAAATGATAAATGCCTGGATAAAAATCCACCCTTGTAAGTGGATCGTATCTGATAAATACAAGGAAGAAACCACTGAGATTAAATATAGCATGGATGAAATGACAGAGAAGTCCAAAGGTGCTGCAGTTACAGGCCTGAATAACACCAGACAGTGACGATGCCTTGGTGATATAAAAATGACAACAGAGAATGATTCTTTCACATAGAAAGGGGGTCAGGCTAAGACACTGGCAACATAACCCTAAAAAGTGAGAATGACCTTCCAACCACTGTTGTGAGGAAGCAAATAAAAGACAAGAACCAGAACACACTGGAGATGTAACAGGAAATTAAGAAAAGCACATTTGCTAACAATGGCCAGGAAGGTCAGAAAGAGTGAAACTAGTATAGAGGTTTGGAGGTGGACAGGGTTCAACAAGAGGTTTCAACAGGGCACCAAGGTACCTTCTGAATGGCTGAAGTTCCAAAGAAGGGAATCAATGACCATGTAGCTCCAGACAGATACTATGAATATGTGTGTTCCCTATCCTAGCTGAACCCAGGACAAGAACAAAGGAGTAACAGAAAATGAGCAAAGTAGGGATGTGAGCACTATTGCTTCTGGAACAGTCAGTTCAACAGAAACACTTCAGCAATTCTAACGGGGCAGAAAAGGCTAGTGAGAGAGGAAGGTGGGAGAGGTAGGTCACATTACCGCTTTGTCACTATCCCTCTGAAGGAACTGCTGGGATTCTGGGCAGAAAGAGACAGACCAATAGGACTGGAGACATGAACAAAATGTACCAAAGAGGAAGTGGGCATCATCTCAGCTGATGTCTTTAGTCTGCTCAATACTAATAAAGGTTATTCCAAGACTGAAAAGCAAACAATACTGGTAGAAGTATTCAGAGTTAGAAGTCAACTTACAAAGGTGTTCTTGGAGTAACTGCACTTCCACTAACCTCAGAACTTAATTTATTTTTAAAAACCCAAATAAAAACCTTATAAATGAATATGTATATCTGCTGGAAGTATGGGACTGCAGGTGGGAGTTGTTCTTACCACATATGGAGCCCTCTCCTGTGAGCTTGCTTTCCTCCACAGTTTAGCAATCTGCTTCACTCTTGTAGCCCAGTCTGCAACCAAAGAAATGCATTACTGTGCAAGGCTTTGCTAAGTTTATTTTTCATTCTTTCCAATAGAGATGCACACATTGCTACAAAATATTTTAACTATATTCGGTAAAGGACTCACCTGGGAATTCTTCCTTTAGGTTGGGGAAGTTGATATTTGTATAGAGAACAGGTGCTACTGTTGCCATTTCACCCAAAGCTTCTTCTTTTTCCCATTTAAGAGTGCTTCTTTGAGCATTGGACATTGTATCGCCTTCACCTTCCAAAGGTGGAGCAGAGGGTGCCCATGAGCTGTTGGGATCACTTACCATTGGATTGAATGCTGGATTCTTGTCCCTGACAAATCAGAAAAGGGTTTTATGGATAAATTGTTCTCAGTATAAAAAATAAAATAAAAAAAATTAGAAGTACTAATTCTATTTGCTACTTCAGTAGTGAACAGGCTGCAAAAATACAGAAGTTTGTCTGGGGGCTGCCGAGAAGCTAGTAGTTAAATGCTAATAGTATCAGAGTATTACTAACACCTCCCAAGCAGTACATGCTAAACAACAGCTACTTTTCATTTCCCATCCTGACTTACCTGCTATCAGTGTATGGTTGCTGGGTAATGGGAGAGAAGGTGCCCAGACCACCTCCAGCAGTCAAAGCTGCATGAGGAAGATGAGGATTAGGGCCAATCAGACCATTCATCAGAGGCACTCGTGGAAATGCAGTCTCTCCTGCAAAGAAGAAATTTAAATTCTGTTTTTAAAGGGTGACTGCTTTTAAGGTTGAAATTTTGAAGTACTTTTGAGGCAGCAATTTTCAGTGAAAATGTCTTATCTAATGAAAAACTGACTGCTTAAAAGTGTTACAGTACCAACCTTACAATTTTGGGAAAGATTTTAAATGAATTTACATTCTCTCCTAACGAACTCTTTTCTATAGTATCACATCCCTGTGCAGCTTTTTTTCCTTGTCTGAAAAATCAGGCTTTTTTAAAAATGAATTTCCAAAACTTCTGTTGTAGCCCATGCTATGACACTGCACTTTTATGAGGGACATTCCTAAAGGCTAATGATCTGCCATATTTGTTATACCCAGGCCCAAGCAGCAGGCATGGAGAAGGTTGTTTTCGGTCCTTGCAGAATTATCATTAGACACCTGAATTAAACATCTCTTCTGAGACCTCTGAGCAGTGTACCAAAGTAAGCCTCATTATCTACTAACTCCCTCATTTGTAACCAATGAAACAGATAAATCTAGTCAAATGAGCATCAGTGTTTTCTAATTACGTGTCCAGCCTAGCAGTACCAAGGCAGAACATTTTATTTATTTGATTACAATATTAGGCAAATGTGGCACAGGCAGATTCAGTCCAGCAGATGGTCTTTGCAGATGTTCCTACCCAGAATTAACACTGGCCTTTGAATCCCTGTCGCTTAAGTGTGATTGTAACTGGTGCCCCAGTGTTTTCTTAAAAGCATACAAGTAGCTCAGGAGCTAGATGTGTCTGTAGGATGACATCTTATCATTCTCTCAAGTTTTAGGAGACCGTCTTCTGGTGCACAGGTCAGGCACACGATACAGAAAGCACTGTCTGGATGAAAGTAACTGAAGATTTAAGAGAATGTGCTTTTTTACAGCTCCTAAATAGACAGTATAGCATAACTGTGAAGACCTGGCAAATGAACAGGATGGAGAGCCAGACCTCTGGTTTGCACTGTAGGATCACTTGTCTTTATGAGACGAGACCATTCATTTCACTTGAAATTGCTGAAACTTGATGCAAGCTTCTCCAGTACTGAAGCATTTATCTCACAAAAACATGAGGACCATTACACCGGAACCGAACCAAATTGTAAATCCAAAACTCTGCAACTGTGGTGATTCCCAGAGGGAAAAGGTAACCAGCCTCACAGAGCTCAAACGCTGAAGCTATCTCAGAGTGCTCAAGTAACTGGGAAACACGTAATGTTATCTGTATCACCTTTTGCTTTAAATTTCCTCATCATTGACTTCATACTCCCTCCTTTTTAAGAATTTTTGTAGTCTTTCTTTTTAACAGAAATTCATCCGACTAGGAAACCAATCTTTTTTTTTCATTATGACTCACTGGTGAAAGCAATTTCCATACTACTTTTTGTAGTGCCAGTGAAACAGAATGGGCACTCCTTACATGAGCTCAGGGAAAACACACCAGAGGTGATGTCTGATGAGAAGAGAGTACATCTAATTATGCTCACGCATGCAGGGGGTGTGTGTGTGTGTGTGTGTGTGTGTGTGTGTGCGCAAAAGCAGTTCTACTGGTAAAATAAAGATAATTAAAAAATTAAAATCAATCTGTCCTTGCTTTCAACAGAAGAGCTGGGATACGCTGGAGCAACTCATGATAATTTTAGTGGTAACAAATAAATTATAATCTCCCAGATACACTTCAAAATTACTCTGCTTTCTGTTATTTGGATAGGGCTAGTTAACATGTTAAACTGAATTCTTACAGGAAATGAAGACCCACTAAATGACTTTTATACAGACTCTTTCCTTAGCCTTGGGGAGGTACTCATTAGTAAAGTCATAAGAGAATGCAGGCTTTATCACAAACTTCAAAAATATCAAAGTGTCAGCTAAAATAAAAGCTCCAATATGTCAGCACAATTTACAGGCACGTTAATCCCATGCCCTCTTCAGAACACATTTAGAATATTTTCTAAATTAACAATGCCAGATTCCACAAATTAAAAATAAAGACAGTAAGGTATGTCTTGCTTTCACACCAGTATTTGGAAGAACTGCCCTAACCAGGCTGCTGGTTTTTAAAGTGACAAAGGAACATACCTTGACTGTGCAAAGACATAAGCTGTGGTGGAGGTGGAGGCTGTGGTAAAGGAGCTGGCTGTGTGGTTGCTGGACTTAGTACAGCTGTGAACAAGTCTTCAACATCCTTTCCTCCCAGCTCTGCAAAAAACACCGTGCCATGAGTTGGCCAGCACTTATAAACTACATTTTATACAAGACAACAAAAGTTAGAGCACGTACCTGGGATTTTGTACAATTTGCCAAGAATAGCACCTGGATAAAGACAAGACAACGCTGAATGAGTAATCATCAAATTATGCAATATAATTTATTCTGCTGCCAAGTCCAAACAGGTATGTTACAACAGACAGCAATGTGAGAATCAATCACAGAATATTTCAATTTAAGTTACCTAGCAGATCAAAATCAAGAACAATAAAATTACCATCTGTGACCATTTTGTCTAGTTCTGGACTCAGGATTCCATCCAACTGTTCTTCACTCAGTGGCCGTGAACTCTGGTTGACATTTGGCTGAGGCAGAGAAGAGGGATCATCAGAGATGGGACCAATATCCAATCCAGCTGAAGGAAGAAAGAATATTGAGTTAGACATAAATTGTAAAATATGTTGGTACAGAATAAAGAACATGAAACTTTTTCCCTTAGAGCTGAGGTATCTCCTAAACCAAGACTTTCTAAGATTTGAAAGGTGAGGCAAAGTGAGACATTTATTTTAACAAGTAAACAAAAGTTGCTTGCTATGAACCTCCAGTTTACCGGATTGTTTGAGGAACGTTACTTGGCTAGCAATGCAACCTAAGTTTAGGTACAGTATGGCTTTGAGTGTACAATGTATCTAAGTTTCACGATAACCTTTTTTTACATTTTTAAAACCAATCACACCAGCAGTCAATATGGTTCATCCTCATGCACCTTCCAGTTCACCCCAAATGTTCTTATATCATATTAAATATCTGCTGAAGTGCAGTCAATCTCAAACACATTATAGCAGTTTCTGTTTCAAAAAAAACCCCAACACACTACTGAATATTCTGGGCTACATCAGACAAAGCAATTTGTTGCTACTGAGAAAATACAACTTACTACAGAAATTTCCTAACATTTTTTACAAGTCAACAAAACTCTCAAATGAGAAAGATTTTTGTAAAAAAGAACTACACACTTTGGTATTTAGAAGATATTTCTGGATTAAATTCCAAATAAAACCAAATTTAAAATAATGAAACATGCTGTGCTACTCATTACTACTTATTCTACTTATTGTCGACCTGTGTTTTACACAAAGTGATGAATCATCATCCAGTGGAAACAAAAAGATTAATGTCGACTACTTTACTCATACTTTACTCTATTCACATTGTTAAAATGCTTTACATTTACAAGAGATATCACTATGATCAAAACTACGCACTACTACTAGAAGTAATATTAACCGTGACAGCAAGAAAATGCATGGCTTTGTATCACAAACCACAACAACTCAGGAAGGTTTTTAAAGGCTGTAAAAGCAAAACTTTATGCAGTACTCAAAATGCAGAGTGCGGGGTTTAGAGGCCGTGTTAGACTCAAACACCACAGAGAGAGTGGACAATGAAAGCATGAATTAGTGACACAGTAAAGGAGTACTAGTTTCTACACATGCAGTTCTTTCAGCTAAAACCACTAGGAAAGGTGACTACTTCTAACCATGGATCATCCATCATTTAGTTTCTTACCAAATGGGGAGGGTGAGTTCTCAACCTGGAAAGTGCATAAATCAAGACCTACAGGACCCAAACCAGATAAAATGGATGATTATAACACGAAAACAAAACAAAACAAAAAGTAAAGAAAAAGCTGCATGCTGAAAAAAGCTACGCAGGTATGATAGACAACGGCAGCTACATTTTATTCTTTCTTAAGCAGCAAAGCAAAGAGCCAAGTAAAACAAAATGCTGAAAAGGTTGGGGATATTTTTTTGGTAGGAGAACAAAATCATCTGAAACCAAGGTATTCTTAAGATATGAAAACTCTATCGGAAGTAACCTAGACCATAACCTACAGATAGAACACAACAAAGACATCTACAACAGAGAAAAGAAGGAAACAAATACTAGAGATCTTATAAACATACATACCTGAATGATCTCCAGACTTTACCAAATCATCAGAAAGTATCCCAAGAATATCATCATCAGTATTTAAGACCTCAGAAAGATCAGCTAACGGATCGTCGGTGCTACCTGTGTAAGAGGCAATAAATAAAATCAACCAGTCACAGCACTGATATATTAATCTTGATGTACTATATCTTGAGCTATAAACACAAACACAGATTTAACAGCTCTAAGGGCCTTCTACAGTGTGTTAAGTACTCTAAATCACACCGGGGTGAGCACTGCAGCCATCTTTTCACGCTTACGTTGTTGAGTATTTTCTCCACCAGAATAAAAGTGGAATCAGTCATCATCAGTCACATGGAATAAAGATTGGATGGTTTTAAGGGAAAACTCCCCAAGATACAGGAAAAATCTGCAGCCTCTACGACACAAAGGCCTACAAATTTTAGTCAACAAATAGGGTGATGAGTTACTTCTCTTACCACCACAACCTTTCGTCAGGCCTCAGAGCAAGCAGTTACTATACCCTGACGGGGAAGTGTAACATAAAAGTAAGAAGCAGTAGGGAGTAAACGGAAACTGGAGATGCTATTTTTATGATGAGAAGAAATCCTGAAGATGTTAGGAAAAGCCAGAGGTAGGAATGTCATGTTTGTTGTCTCAGAAAAGCTGGCTGGTCCTAGCAATAAATTATTTTAATATTAAATAATACATTCTGGATACTATTATCTTCATGACACCCAATTCATTAGACAGAAATGACTCCCAATGGCCTGTCTGGTTTTATTAACTAGTTTTTTAGGAGTACTACAGATGTGCAACATGTGAAGAAAATTATTTGACAAATCAATAGAAGTTGAGAAAAACAGTTTTCAGCAGAACTGCAGGCTAAAAATGACTGCACCAGCAATCACTGCAAGACCAATGAGTCATGAAGAGATGGTAAAATACACAAACACACAAGTAATTAAACGGAGAAAAGAGATTAATATAAATAATACAATGTACAATGTGGAAAACAAATATGGGCAGGTGGAACAGGGACCAGAAAGTCAAAGAGCAAACATATTTCATAGATATATGGGTTATCTTTCCCACTGTTACAACCCAACTGCCCCAGGAAAGTATTTCTAGCTTAATTCAGAGGCCTGGTGCCAAGGATTTACTTATATCATGAGGCTACTTTCCAAGCTGCTGAATTCTAATGATTTAAACGTTCCTTCTGCTGTTTTTCAGAAACAGCCCTTTTCCCCTCTACCCCCCTACTGAAAATCAAAATGAGAATTACTCTTCTTCACTTTACTATTTTTGTTTTTATCCTTTGTAATGCAGATGAGCTGATACCATCCAAATTAAAACATGGTTTATATTTGCCAATCAACTAGGTGGATCAATGTGCCAGTGCAGACCAGTCTGCTGACATGAACATAAATGATGTGGCTCCTATTGATATTGGAAATATTAAAAAGTCCCTCAAAATGGGATCACTTTGTGGGTATGTTTATTTGCATACACAACAAAAAGCACTATGAAATATAAGAATTTAAACTGCAGCCAGATGGTGGTGTTTTGGTGCTTTATTTGGTTTGGGGGCAGGGGGTGTTGAAAGGCTTGTTTTCCTTCTGGCAATTTGGTTTAATTATACAAGTAACTAATGAACACAGGCACCGCAAGGTGATGTTAACAGCTTCAGCTGGTTGGCAAAAAAGGATTAGACTTTAGCTATTCTTACACTTTCCAGAATTCCTACTTGAAGGCAGGTAAGTATCAGGGGGAAAAAAGCCCTTATGAAGGAAGCACCACATTGGCATTAGCAGCCTTTAATTCTTCTGCAGTATTTTATATTACAGTGCTTTTCTCCACAGCCCTCAATAATGTGCTTGTGAACAGCCCCTGAAACGTCAACTGCTAATTTGAATATAAATATATGGAGTAAGTAGCTAGAAAGAGCTCAGGTGGAAAGATATAACCGAAGAGTTTACCACCCGTAGCTACAAACTGGCCGTGAATAAATTCAGGCTTCAAATTAGAGGGCTCCAAACTATTAAGGCAATTGGATTCTGTAATGGCCTTCTGATGAGATTAGTAGGTTGGCCAAAAGGTTTCAAAATGGAGCTTGTGAAAAAGGCTGAGTGCTACTGATAGCAGGGGGCTAGACTCTGTGATCCATAAGTCTCATATAAGACATCTAATCTAAAGCATATTTTTACATTTGTCTCCTATTTTTGTCCTTTTTAAAAATTCCATGTGTGCTGAGTATTATCTTGGAAACAACAAAATCACTTGAGTCAGCTGCTTCAGATGAGAATCAATAGCTGGTTGACATCTGCTGCCAAACAAATAGCTCAAAACTGCTCATTAATTCGACTTTTTCAGAATGGAGATGAAAACTAAGACAAAGCAGAAAGGAAAATAATTTGCTTGTAATGCAGGATCTCTAAGAGAGCACAGTTCTACCGCTATCTTGCCGTCCCGATTCCTCCAATGCATTGACTTTTTAAAAGATAAAAATGCCTCTCCCAGGCCTGGAACCACATCGCTGGTTATAAAACATCCCGACAGCTTTTCAGTCACAGACTCAGATGACTCCTCTCCTTTTGTCTAGGAGGAATCTCTTTAGGGTTCTCTGGAGACCTTATTTAAAGAGATGACTTTTTCAACATCCCTAGAAAAAATACACCGAACTTAAGCTGTTTCAAACTGTAGGGAAGACCACACTACCAGAGCTTCCACAGAACACACCTTGTCAAGGGACCTCTTTTTCGACACAGACACTCAAGGTCAAGAAACTCAAGAGTGATGCTGACAGTCCTCAGGCTACTGAGGATGCAACAGAACCCGATCACCACCTTCAACTTTAGCCATGAACATCCAGTGAGACCCTAGAGATCTGGTGCTGTGTGTTCACAGGGAGCAACCCTTCACACTCTGATCTAGCACTGTCTTGAACATTATTTTAAGGGTTGGCCCAGTGAAGATTTCTACTGCATAGTGTGCCACACATGCTATAAAACCGCAGGCAAACTGGGGCTTGTAACTGAAAACAAAGCCTGCAACCTCTCTGTCAGACAGAAATCAGGGCTGGGAGCCTAAAGCTCACTTCAGTCACAGTTACTAGAAATTAATAGCAAAGAAAGGATTCCAAAACCCCTCTTCTGGCCAAGGTTGGCCAATCCCCACCACTACTGCCATCTTGGCTGGCAAAGCCTCAGCTACCCTTAACCAACCTCTACAAATAAGGAGTCACAGAATGTGTCACTGAAATGCCCTGTCAGTTCAGGAGCAGACTGAACACAAAACTGTTTTACTCCCTTGCAGCTGTGTGCACATGCTGAAAAGCAAAGCAGATACAGTAACTTCCTGCCAGAGAGGTCTTTGGAAGGATGAACAAGTATATCTAACTCTTAATCCTGCGATTAAACAAGTGGAGTTTCCAAGAAAACATCTTCCTTGTGGAAAAGACCTATCGCTGTAAGCAAGGACTCTCAGAGGCGTCAGTAATCCTTGTCAGTAAGAGTGGTCTAGGAAAGGACCACAGTCGGTAACAACATGGTCCAGAGGCTCCCAGTGCAGTGGATAAAGCAGCTCATGTTGTTCTTTCTCCAAAGCCAAGTCTGTATTGAAATGACAATACCACAGGTGTTCTCAGACACTGTTCTCACCTCCAGCTCTTCTGCAACACCAGCTGGAAGGGAAGGTGGGCCTGCTGCTAGCTCAGCCATTAGCCAATTTACCAGGGTCACCACCACTCAAAACATGTGGATGCTGTTGTGGAAATAACCAATGAAGGAGTTAAGAAAAATGGCACTGGAACTGATCAACACTGGCAGATGACTTCACCCACTGGCACTCCAACTACAACAAACAGTTCTGTCTGGACACAATTTTGGCTGGAAATCTTAACAGTTGAAAGAATTATTGTTGAGAATGTTCCTATGGCCAGAAAGCACTGTCCTTTGAGTCTCTTGTATAGAAAATGGGGAAGGCAGTAGGTTATTCACTAAAACTCATGCTGTTTGTTTACAGCCTCCTCATTTTGATATATTTCTGAATAAAAGGAAGAACAGGCTTTTAAAAAATTCCTTTCAAACTTTGGAAAAGCAAGACATTAATTAACATCAAGTTCATGGATTTGTAAAACCTTACACTACCATAACATATGAACATGAGTGACTTTAATCCTGCAGTTGGAGAGGCCAGCCAAGATTTCTGAATCTCTCCTTCTCTGAAGAAGAACACTAGGTGAGAAAGAGACTACATGAGCTTCTTCTCTTGCAGTGTTGGAAGCAGTGAATGCAGACTTTGAACCACTCCACATGCAGCAGTCTCCCTTTCAGGGGAAGCTGTCTTTCACATTCTCTATTACTCACAATTTCAGATGTGTAACAATCAATGTTTAATTATAATGCAGCCCTTTGCTTTTCATTTAGCACATTTTCACTGAGTAACAATCTCAAATAAGCAACCTCTCTTCAAATGACTCTCCGGACATGGGAAACTACTGATGTGTGTAAACATTCTTAGATGGAAAAATCTGTGAGGACGAGCTGAAACACAAGCCACAAATTAACTAGTATACTCAAGAAATAGTAAGTTTAAGAATACAGAATGGTAAGACAACTCTAGCTAAGAGCACATACTACAAGACACAGAGGAAAAAAAATAATTTCAAGGGGATGGTAAGGTTTTCACTTTCAATTGCTCCTTCGTGTGAAGCTGCCCTTTCAGCAGCACATTACAACCCTCTGGCTAATTTGCAAAACTCTCAGAAGTATCTTCTGTGAGGTTTTGCAATAGCAAAAGCAAAAGATTGCCTAGGGGCTACAAACTGTACCTGGAAAGGGCACTCATGTTCAGAAAGGACATGTTGAACCAAAAATTCCGAGGAGACTGGCAACCTAAAATAATCTAAAACATTAAAGAAAATCAAAGTTGGATGATATTCATCCAACTAATATTCATCAGAGTACTACAAATATCTTTCAATTAGGTTATTTGTCTTCTAGAATGGATCTGTATGCTCACTTTTACACAGAATTAATTTTCATGGATGTTACAGTCTAGGAGTTTCAGATTTGCATCAAGTGCCAACTGTCGTGCCATCCACTACTCTTACTAAAAACCTGAAGCCCTGGAGCTGAGTACCACTGCTTATCAACATCACTTAACCTCGCAAGGACAGTTAATATACAGAATGTTGAAAAATACATCAGATAAACATTGTGAGGTAAGTGGGGAAAAGAGAGTGCGAAAGTCCCAGCTGCCACATCAAACTACTGAATTATCACTAACTTAAGCTTTGTATACCTTGAGGTCCCAGTTTTGCCTGAGCTGGTGTGGAAGTTGAGCTAAGAAGGGGGTCAGATGAAGGATCCAGGAAATTGGTGGTGAGATTTGTTTTACATGAGAGTGGAAGTGATTCTTCAGGTAAATTATCTAGGCTCATCTTGTTTTGTCTGCTGGTATCTAGTAGGTCTTTCCCAAAGAAAGCTTCCTGCAAAGAAGACAAAATGATTCAATGTAGGAAGGCCGCTGCACTGGAAAGGTTGGGTAAATGGCAAAGTTAAAACTAAAAGCCAATGATTACTGGAAATACAGAAATACAGTCTCAGTCTCACACGCCGTCTGCTATGACAGTATGTTGTCTAGGCAAAGAGACATATATGGTACCTATTACCTCAGGTAGGTACATTATTAATATTTTACTATTAAATTACCCCCTTAAATTACATAGAAAACCCGTAGCCTTATGTGTATGTGGCACAGACAGTGTACCAATACAGTGCTGTTACATATCACAAATTTTTCAACATTTAAAATATTTCTCCTCACACAAAAAGATAGCTCATGAAGGGAAACACTACTGAGTGCCTTCAAGTACCACGCAAGAAGTTCCTGAAAACCATACTCTGTGGTCCAAATCCTCTCATGGCCACACACTGCACTTCAGCCAGCACAAAATCATCCTAACTCTGACTCACAGTAATGATTACATTGGTACCTTTTAAAATATATAACAGCTACCACTCACCTAAACCTGAGTACTCAGTAATCTGATGACAACCTATCACGTTTGCAAGCCAATTTTTATTCATTATGTAACAACTTTTTCTGTTTTCATGTAGTCTGTAAGATCTTGATTTAGGATACAGCTGCTAAAAATAAAGCTACAGATAGAATTTTCAGTATCAGTTATTCCTACAGGAACAAGAAAAGCAGCTAAGAATTGTTCTATATTTTACAGGAGAAAAATGTGCATTGAGAAAAAAAAAGGTATTTCTTCTTACTAATCCAAAGGAAATGTTGCTTAAGTATTTTCTTTCCAACTCACTTCCCCTCTTATGAAATACAAATTATTTTTAGACAGAGGCTGTTCTGCCTCTCTGTCAATTCTTTGCTTTCAATTCCAATACAGTCTATGTGATGAAGTTTGGTGAACATCTACAAGATAATAAAGCTTTCATGAAAAAGGTGGCTGAGAAGAGTGAGCTACATTGTGTTCCCAATGAGAGACACACATAAACCAGCTAGTTGATAAACTGGTTGGAGGTAGGTAAGTTGCTCAATCACCGTTAATATCCTGGTTATTATCCACAACTGCTACCTCTTACCTGCTAGGGACATCACAAGATTAATGGAGCAGTGGTAGGGAAATGCATATAAACCCACAAAACTGTAGGTAAACAAGTATGCCCTAACAAATCATACTCTATGTGCTTCTGAAAAGAAAAAATTAGTACCTCAAGGAAACACCAGGATCAGGCTAAGACAGAGCTGAATGCTGAAAACATCATGTGTCAGTTCAGAGAGAAAAGAAGGGCTGCTTTCCCCCACCTCCTCTCTGGGAGCAAGTTGCTATCTAAACATTGAGAAGTAACACCAGAGGACCAGTGATTTAACATAACATACAGCTTTCTCTACAGACTAATGATTATTTTTTACAGAAACGCCTCTTCGTTTGAATGATAAATAGGGAATCAGAAAAGAAACAGTGGTTTCTATGAACTACAAATCAACACACCTAAAGATGAGGGTTTAAACTGGATTTACACAAGGAGTACACTGATGGATTTACCTGCAGGTATGCAGGAAATGTCTCTTCAAGTTTATTTTTCTTTTTTCTGTAACGCTTTTTTATCTTCTCAGTACTTTCAGAAGCTGGGGTAGACTCCTCAACTGGGGTGTCTGGCAGCTGTTCTGTCCAACCTAAAAAGGAACATTCAGGCACAAAGAAATAGAACACTGGTCAGTCACCACCTTGTTTGTAGCTCATCAGCTGAAGACCTGTAACTTCTGAAGCTCCAAACCACCTAAGCATTTGGCAATTTGAGAGAAATGGTAAGTGCCATGCAAGCAGGTATTTGAAAGATAATGCCGCTGCAGAAGTGCCTCTAAAATCATAACTGCTGAGTTACACATTAATCACCTCTCATTTTATACACTATTTTTCTGCAAAGTAAAAAAACTTTCTATGTAAAAATCAGAGAAAGACTGTCATATAAATAATGAACAGCAGAGAAAAAGTAATCTATAAAGAAGCCCTTGAAGAAAAATTGCATTTATTCAGCTGCCATATTCCGAAGTGGCACTGCTTTTCCTAGTAAATGCAAAAATACACAGTGCTCATCAATCATTCAGTATTTTATTCCAGCAGACCAGGGAAAACACTGCAGGTAGAAGCCGAACTTTGAAAGTCCTGCTACTTCTGTCTTGCCAAAGCTAATTACAGGAAGTTAATAACACTGGGCAGTTATTTAAGAAAGTGGTAGCACTATCAGCACTGCTTTGTACAGCACTGATCTCTCATTCCACATTCAGAGGACAGCAAGTAGCACAAGGCTCCCCAACACTGTGACCTCTGCATGGTTTGAGATGGAGCCTCTGCAGAGAACTGGGGTGGAACATGACACAAGTAGCACAAATATCAGTGAGGCTGATGAGGACTGGCAACCAAGACACAGGCTCTCACCAAGCTATGATCATTTAAAGCATACAAAGATTTTCTGACTTAATTTTTTTCTTAACAAGCAATTGTGCCTCAGCAGACAAAAGGAAGCTTAAACTTTTAACTAAGAATACTTAAGAATACCGCTTTTTAACAATATGCATTGTGCTGTTACCCAGAATGGGGAATTAACTTGTTAACCAATATATTTATTTAACTTAAAGGAGCAGAAATGAAAAAGCAAAATTTTCAGCATTACCTGAAACAATGTAGTATGCTACATCGGTAAAGTGATAGTTACCAAGCAGAAAAACAAACTGTAATACTAATATTAAAGAGAAAGCAAGCAGTATATCTGAATAGGGGACAGGAGAGAAGAATAGGAGAGTCATCAGTCTTCTAACCGAGATGCTATCAGCCAACCTTTAAAGCAGCTGCCTTCTTCTACCGACTTTACAGGAAACAGGCTCTGAACTAAACATATTCCACATTTTACCTAAGAATACTCTCTACATTAGATAGTGTGAACAAATCCAGATGGATGAAATAATTTAGTCTAATCACACACAGCAGGCAAGAGAACAAGGCCTGTAAACAAAACTTGACTTCTTGTTAGGTGTCCAACCTACTGAGTATTACAGTGTCAGAGACATCATAGTGGCTTTGCTATGAAAAAAGAGACCAGAGCAGGGTTCTTTAGCCCTGGAAAAGACAACAACTGATGGAGGAATGACACACATCCAGAAAAATCTTTCTGTAGTACAAACTAACACAGAATGATTTTTTTAAAAATCATTCTTTTGCAATATAAAACATGAGGGGAGCTTATGAAACTCTCAGATACCCAGTTCATGCAACAATAGTATATTGTTGAACTCACTAATACAGGATTTTCCAGAGCATAAACAGATACATAAAAATCCCAGACACATTTCTGGAACACGGAGCACTGGTGAATATTAAAAGCAATGGTCCAGAAGACACCTCTGGGTCAGGACTACATCTGGGGGAAAGGTGTATCAGAAAGGGGATTGCTCTAATCCTATCTCATTTTTTTTACACTTTTTTTTCCTGTCTTCTACTGGTCAAAACTAAGCTAAACAGAGCTCTGACACAATACAGCAGTCTTTATAATCCTCACTATTTATCTCCCACAATAGCTGGTAATTCATTGTTTCAGTTTCTTTGCAAATCATGGGCTCTGTTGAAACTGTAAGTATGCAGGAATGAGTATTTTCAGTTGAATTAATAAAGCCATCATGGCAAACACAAAACCCCTTTTTTCCCTCTAGCACATCTCCAGAAAGAATTTTACAGTGATGAGTTGCATTAATTTTATTGCATTAAGCATGAACAAAACATTAAAAATCTGTTTCTGCACTTACCTTCATCTCTGCCAGGCAGCTGCTCAGAAACAGATCCAGAAGAATCTTTCCTGGAGAGAGATCTTTTCGTCTTCCCCTGCCCCGTACGACTTCTCTGACGTACCATAAACCCACCGATACCTAACAAGGAAGCAAAAATTCAGTATGTTGATTCAAATTGTATTTCATAATGAGAGTCAAGATGCAGGTAAAGGGGATTTCCACATTTGTAGAGGTCTAAGGATGAATCTGAGATACCTGAGGAGTTTTCATTCAGAGCTTTACAAAACATTTCTGAACGTTAATGTCTTGGTGAGTATATTTAATTATTAAAAAGGATCAGAATTTTAGGACTGTACAACATCCACAAGAAGTTCTAATTACAAACATGGCAACTTTCAGATGTAGGTTTTCATCTCCTTTTGCAAGCTGATGAACTGCTAGAATGGGAAGTCCATCTACCAAATGAAACCTATTAAAGAACCATAAAAAACCCCTCTACAAATTGCTCTAGAGAGCCTTCTGCTCCAAATGACAGTACTAGAGAAGGACATACCACATAATAAAAAGCCAGTTAATCAACACACTGCCTGGAACTCCAGAATCCTTCACTGGAGACTGAGGGCAGGGCTCCTGATCGATTACAGCTGGTGTGTACATATGTACATGCCTCAGATTCAGGTTTGTTTCATTTTCCAGGGAAATTGTTGACTGCAGGCAACCAACAGACTGCTACTTAACTCATCATCCAGTGCCA
Source organism: Zapornia atra (assembly GCA_013400835.1). Lineage (NCBI taxonomy): Eukaryota > Metazoa > Chordata > Aves > Gruiformes > Rallidae > Zapornia > Zapornia atra. The sequence goes on from VZTU01018839.1 coordinate 84,302, forward strand.
CTCCGAGCGAGCAAAACTCTCGAGACCCAAACTGGAAATAAATGGCTTACTGAGGTACTTGTAGAGAAGAGTTATGGGACTTTGTACCACCATCTCCACAGAGTGGACCATAATGGAAGGTAACGAACACATGGGCATGACCTGCTTAGTTACGCAGGGTTCTTGCTCAGTGTGGGAAATGACATGGGGAGGGTAAAAGGTAGTAGAGATCTGTTTAGCTACTGAGAGAGAATCAAAGAAACTGGACTATGGTGTAATTCCTGCTTCCTATCTCCCTTCACCTGCAACAGGACCGGGGCAACAGGGGCAAGCTGAAGTATAGGAAGGTCCATGTGAATGTAAGGAGGAACTTTTTCACTGTGAGGATGACAGAGCCCTGGGACAAGCTGCCCAGAGAGGCTGTGAAGTCTCCTTCTTTGGAGACATTCAAACCCTGCCTGGATGTGTTCCTGTGTAATTTAGTCTGGGTGATCCTGCTTTGGCAGGGGGGTTGGACTAGATCATCTTCCGAGGTCCCCTCTAACACCTAACATTCTCTGATTCACTGTATTCTTTGCCTTCCCCTCCTCAACCATTTCACAGCCTCTGTTCTCTTCCCCTACCATCTGCATAATCAGAGGATATGGCCGGTTACCACAAGCAGGATGGGTGTGACTGGCAAAAAAAGTATATGTGACTGCAAAGACCACAATCAACTTAGTATCCAATCAGCTGTGGGAGGCTCCATAAGGCACACAACACCTTACAGAGATTCTGAGTCACACCAAGGTATGGGATAGAGGGAATCTCCAAAAAGCCAGGCGGTTTCTAATCATGGCTTCAGTTTTAGCTCGATCAAATCACAGTGACTTCCGATGGAGTCACTTAGGCAGCTTTTTTCTGCCTGGAGACACCTCAAGTGTTTCCACATCCAGGACACACAGCTAATCCACAGTCAAGATGATTAAGAGTGACTGCACTAATTAAAAATAAACTGATTCATCCAATAACTGAATTCATTAAAATTCAGTGCCAAAAGTGATCTCAAAATCTTTAGTAAATTACTGTTATGGAGTTATTTCAAAAGCAAGGTACCTGCAAAAAGTTCTCCGAGGTTCCAATATTGCCAGGCACATATATGTCCACACACACACACACATACCCTGGCCTTCATCGGTTACATCAACACAGTCCATTCTCTCACCAGAGTGAGAATCACCACAAGGCATAGTTCTAACTAAGCACTAACTGACAGCATGCTAAGAACAGGCATACCACTGAGCAGCACCCTTCGGAAATGTGTATTCTTAAGAGGACTAAAAATTATTTTAAACACAACAAAGAGGAAAAAACCCCCTAAAATCAACAGCTTCCAGTAGACCACTTCAAAATGCCATACTATTGCCTGACTTTTTTTTTTTTAATTATACAAAAAATGTGTTAAACAAGGGACACACAATCATATGCATCATTGTTTCCTACCAGGTCTATATGGTTTTCGTTTCCTTTTTTTAATCCCGTCAGCTCCTTCCGCCACTTTGGTATCATCATCCACAGCTTCCCGTTCTGGGCTGGAATCTGATTTTCCATCACAATCCATAAGATCACCTTCTGCAGAAAAGAGGCAACAGTAACTTTAACTGGAAAAGGGAAAGAAGGTTATTTTTTCCAAAATAGCTACATCTGACTGACTTCTGAGAAATTGATTGAGGGTGATAGATACCACAGCTGTCTAAACACTTTTGAGAAACCATAGAATCATAGAATAGTCTGGGTCGGAAGGGACCCCAATGATCACAGAGTTCCAACCCCTCTGCCACAGGCAGGGCCACCAAACTCCAGGCCTGGATCTACACAAGGTTGCCCAGGGCCCCATCCAACCTGGCCTTGCACACCTCAAGGGATGGGGCATCCACCACCTCTCTGGGCAGCCTGTTCCAGCGCCTCACCACTCTCTCTGTAAAGAACTTCCCCCTAATATCTAATCTAAACCTACCCTATCTGTAACAAAGGCCCAGTACATACATACGTTTCCCGTGAAATCAGGTAACCAAACCCAGGGAATAAATGTACTGCTATATGTTAATCTGAGAATTTTTCTTGGCACCCCTTAACAGAAGCATTTTTTAAATGACTGGGCAATTTCTAGCCACACAGCAAGGAAAAGGGATACAATTTAACACACAGGATACACTTTGTTTTGATTACTGCCCTCCTAAATTTTGATTGGTAGGGATTTTTTTTTCAGTTGAGCAGACTGAAAAATTGCACCCTGCACTTGGAAGGTAACGTATCATGACACTTCCTTTGGTAGGTTCTTGACTTGGAAGGTGTGTGACTTACTGAAAGCAAACTTACCTACGCAGAGAAGCTTGCCTTACATAGTAAAAGAATCAACCCAAATGAATTAGTCTTGAAGACTAAGTTTGAATTTACATTGTGTGGGAAAGCAGGGTAAGATAGAGATGTAAGCTATGATGGCAAAAAAAAGCCTTTGGTATTGGAAGAGAGAGTGAGTTAATTCTGCCTCTGATATCCCCAAAATGTCAATATAATAATGACCTTACATCTTAAATGTTATTGTAAAGCTTTTGAAGCATATTAAATATACTCCTGCTGCTGCAAAGATATCAGAATTCCAATTCCCAGCTTTGGGATGTCTCATTCTGTATGGTGTAAAACCACACACAGCTGTAAGAGGGAGAAGCCCTGTCAGAGCTGTGGTAGAAAGACAACCCTTGCTTTTCCACAAGCTGGGTTACGGACCAGTCTTGTCCACTGATGAAGATTTCTCCAAGCTCTGACAATAAAGCTGGTGGCCTGGCAAGGACAAGCTCTGCTGACCAACACAGCCAATTCCCTCCTCCCTCTAAGAGGATGGGTGCAAAGTGTCCACTTCTGGCAGCAGGGAGACCTGTTTGAGCGCTAACGTGTGCTGCTGCACAACACAGCCTGTGGAATGCTAAACCCCACATTTACAAAGTACAACCCTATAAAGCTCCCAAAGCAAACTGTACTTTAACGTGGACTTTAAAACGTGGAGCACCTGATGAAATGCCAAACCTGATGTCAATCTATGGATGAGACAGTAACAAAATCACCACAAGCTCTTTTCTCAGATACGGCTTTTTTTCCTCCATGTGGAACTTCAGTCAAAGTAAGGGTTATTCCAGTTTGCCTGGAATTACTACATTATGTTGCTCCAATCAAAGCTGTGGCACAGCTTAATTCATCCTGACACTCGTACAAAAATTTCAGACGTCGGGAGAACAGGCGCTGATCCCCTCCAGAGAGCACATGTACAGCTTCCAGGAAACCCAGCCAATCTACCATGGACACGCTGTGCTGTTCCCGTCACATGTATGAAAATGTTCTAACTCTCAACTAGGCAACAAAAATTATGATCAGAACTGAAATTCAAGTCTGTGGAAACTTTGGCTCTCCCTTCCACACTCTATTACATTTACGTATGCTAGTGTCTAGTTGAAAAGGGATACCTACAAAAGCCAAAGCAGGTGATGGGAGTTAGATAAAGTTACACAGAAAATAGGCACATGTTTGTAAAACTAAAGATGATTAACCACCAAAAAAGAGAAAGGGAAGTGGTTCATTCTGTATCTTACTACCTTAAAACCAAAATAAAAAGGATTTTTGCTTTTAACAACCCACCTAATGGACTCTTATTAAAATATGAGATGAAATTTAAGAGTCAGTGTAATGCTGGGGTAATATACCAAACCCTGTGAGTACCAAAGGAAATCAAAGAAAAAACCCCAACTGGCTAACTGTTTTAAAGGTTATAAACAAATGAAGGGAAGCTATTACAGAAAAAATACACTTCTAGTCAACAGCTGACTAATCAAACAGTATTTACATCCCAAGTTAACAGTGAAACTGCTAATGGTTAAACCATATAGTTATCTCAAGCACACCCTCTGCAGCTAAAAAAAGCTGCCTATGACATTTGATCTGATTAACAAGAGGCAATGTTGCATAAACAGAAAGCACTTTAGATTGTGGTGAGGTGGGGTGCCCGTGTTCCTCTGTTCCTCTCCTAACAGACACTGGCATGACTAATGTCATGACTTTCACACCTGCCATTTAAGCAAGCCTTTCCCCAGCCCAGGGATTAACGCCAACAGGCTCATCAGACCATGGCAAAGAGGACAAGAGAACTACTACACCACGCTGGCTGCTGCTTCTCATGTTGAAGAGCAGGGATATGAGGAGTGGGACTGCCTGGTCCTATGTGCTTTTCCCACTGTTACCTCCCACGTTTGGTCACAAGTAATGCTGGCCCTGGGACATGTGGGTCTTCGCTCCACATCTAGATCTGCAATGGAAGGAGCTCTCTCAAGGGATTCTTGATGACTAAAACGTCATCCCCGTGCACAGGGATGTATTCGGATTGGCAAGTGTTAGCCCAGATCCCTTCATCTCTCCCTCTTGGAGGCCATAAAAACACTATTATATCTTCCCCACCCATCACACTAACACTAATACCCAATCCTGGAACCTGAAATCCTTCAGGAGGACTCTACATAGAGAAAACATTATCTACTGGAACTAAAGCAACACCCAGAATTCCCTTCCAAACTCTAATTGTGTCTTAAATTCTACTTCAGAGGACAAAGAAATCATTTTTTCTCCTTGCACTCTCAGGTCAGCCCATCTCCTTTCTTTCAGAAAAACAAAATGCTCACAAAGAACTTCTTACTCCACTTTCCCCTTAAACACCAGGTCTAGATGTTACTTTGCTGAGTCAACATTACCACTTTCAAACAGCATTTGCACTGCATCTGAGAGCCTCAAAATACATTTGTACTCAGTGAGCATGCAGTGTTTCCCACAGATGACCCAAGGATTAGACAAAAGGCAACTTGTATTTCAGTGTTGCCAGCCTTAGAAAGGTGGGTTTCTGTAGGATGGATTACCCATACATGGAACAACAAGAAAAATCCCTGAAATGGACAACAAGCCATGACTCAAGTAATTCCATAAAACATTCTGTACAGAATACATGAGCATCAGTGTGATAAGAACTCCCGGAGATATATGCAATACACACATGTACTGCAACATGCCAAGATACAAGACATGCCAAAAGTAGACTGCTACCTCTACTGTCATCCATCTCCCCATCTCTTGAGTGCTCTGACTGGGCATCTGGGGGTGTTTGAAGCACAGCCACACTGTTTTGATTTATAATCTTCAGTTTAAGCTTTGGTTTCGTCCGTTTTCTTCTCGGTACTGTCACAGTTAGGCTCTGTAACTGAGACATGCCGGATTCTGTCAAGCAGACTCCATCCTGGGTGTATGTCTTCGGCGGGTCTATAAAAAGTTAAATGAATCATAATAGCAATATAAAACTCTTTAAATTACAAGTCTTAGGGTTTTAGGAATAGCACTTTTAAAAGTTAATAATTCCCATGTCTGGAGCTGATTCATGATTGAGGATGTTGGTATAAATAAAACAGAGGCTTCAGATACTGTGTTACACATTACAGCTATAGCTTTGTAATTTAGAGTCTGATGTCAAACCCAGCAACAATCCATTATATTGCCACAAAACCAACTTACATCAAGGACTCATTAGAAAGAACGATTTGATTATGGAAACTAGTGCCTTGCGGGGTATTTCTGTATCCCTGGCACTCACAGAAAATTGCGCAAGTCTTACTTGGGCTCCCTGCTGCTTATCACCCCCTCAGCACTGTACCTTCATCTTACTCATGTCCTTAAGCCTCCCAGACCTCTTGGTAACTCAGACAAGTCATTAGCTCTGTATTAGGGGCAGACAAACCCCAAGTTCTACCAAGTGAGCTGCTCAAGATCAAATAGGAAATTGTGGGGAGAACCCAAGTCTCCCAAGACCTGCAAGACTGCTTCCTCCTCAAGCTGTTAGATGACAAATGAGTCTATGGATAAACTCTAACACTGGTTAATTCACCACACCAAAAGGTGCCGCCACCTGTGCTGGGGCCCTGCAAGGGCAGGTTTGGGAACTTTCAGGAAATTACCAAATAACCAAGAGGGTGTAATGCTGCTACTGCTCTTTGGAGCCTATTCAATACTTATTTGGTAACACAAACATTATAACACTCAATCTCTTGAACCAAAAGTATTTTCTTCTGTAACATCTCACACCTCAAAACACAGCTGGTTCCAAACACAATTCTTCCCATTTGACTGGGAATTTTTTCTTATGTTGAACTAAAAAAAGAGCATTTGCTTTAAAAACAATTGCATATTCCTTTTCAGATTGAAGAGTTGAAAGGAGAACTTTCTCTCACAATTACATTTGTGTGGTATCAAATGGAAAAAACCACCGCTATGATGGAAGCTGCCCTAACCTGATGGCACTATCACTATAAACAGTGACTTAGTGGGTAGGCCTGTCGAGATTATAAATTCCTAGCCCAAATCAAACACAAAGAAGTTGGGTCCTCCTACAGCTCAAGCCTGTAAACACTTGTGGACATGTTTGACTCAGCCCCATTGTGTTATCACTGCTAATATTAAGGCAAGCAACTAAGTCTGCAGGACCAAAGCATCATTTAAAGTAATTATTATAGAGCAGGTATGTCAGGCAAATGAGAAGAAAGAAAAGAGAATGAGGGGAAAAAAAAGCAAAGCATGCTGTGGCAACTTGCAGGGCAATTAATGCTGTGTGTTATAAAATCACAGAAAAAGGAATTAATGTCTCCTGGAAAAATATACCCTTAAAATATGCTAAATGATCGAAGATTAAGTATTTACAGTCTTTACCTAGTTCTTTTGATTTTGAAATAATCTGAGCTCCAACTGATGAATCACAACAGTCCAAAGAAGGCACTGAAAAATATAAGGAAAATCATTTCAACTTTTTAAAATGGTGACTTGATTCAAACTGAAACTATCAATTAATTTTCCTTCAAACAGCTTCGTTAAACTCCCTAATTTATACTGTTGGCAACATTCCTTAGCACCTTTGAAATAAAGTGCTCTTCAGCACCACAGAGGACGTGGCTACAAAACAAGCCTGACACAAGCTGAAGTTCTTCAACTTCCTAGAGCCAAAAAGGGTGTTGGAATGGCACTGAACTCAATGGTAGATGATCTCCTTCCACTGGACCAAGGGAATGCACTGGGTCTACTGGATTAGAAAATAACCTCTACGCTGGTATTGATGGCCAGGTTTTGCTGGCCTATGTATGAAAAATGGGAGGGCTTTGTGACCACTGCTGCGTTTCCCCAGGGAGGGGCAGGCACCCTCTGACAGCTTTGCATGCAGGATTCCAGCTGTGTCTCAGCTGACAGGTCTCTTACACAACACATACAAGGAAGAAAATAAGGCTGATGTATCTGAGAACAGATGACACAACTTGTTCAAGGTAGATAGGGCAATTCTCATTTGCGGGAAGAACAGAGATAAATGGAACAGCAGAAACTCAATTTTAAAACTACAGGTTGTGTGCTTCAGGGAAGCACTGGAACAGTGTGACTGAACAAATAACGGTCAAAGTGTCCTACACCACCAGGCTACTGTTGTTGTGGGTAGAAATGCTCTTCCCATCTGCCTTAATTACAGTAACCATAATCAGGCTTCACTAACCTGCAATGTACAGACTAGGCTTTTAATATTAGTAGTGACTTTACAGGGATTATGTAGATGGAGTAAGTGGAAATTAGAAGCTTCTATCTCACCAACATGGAGAACTAGAATCAGAAAACCTGTTAGTCTGGCACAGTTAGCATCACCATATCGGCAAGTTTATCCACAATTTTTTATTCATTTTTTTTTGCCTAGCAATCTTACCCACACTTGCTTTGAGACTCAGACAAACATTTGGAGTATTTACTTGGCATCTGCCACACAAGATGAGAGCACTGAGGCAAAGCATGTGCAGGAGGTTCAGTGTTTCTCAGCCATGTGCTGCTGCTGACCATCTCACACACAGTATTGGGGCCAGACTAGGAAGAATCCAAGTAACACTTAAATTCTTTACTGAATGCAATAATGAATGTAAAATTTAGAGGATGCTTTCTAAGCATATAAAAAATTAAGGAAATTGCAAGTCTGTCTTCAAAAACTAGTGTCCTTCAGAAGTTTTATGCAAGGTATAACTAAAGTGAATGATATAACCTACAGAAAATATTCCCTCCAATTAGCAAATGAGATCAGTCTGTGAGAATTACTGAAAAACTGGTAACACAGGAGTGGAAGGAAAAGATAAGAAAGAAAAGAAACTGAACATGAACATCTGAAAGGGCTACTGAGATGGAAGAAAAGAAAAAATATGGGACAAGCTGCAGGATGAAAGATACTCAAAAGTACTGAACTGAAACAACAGAAAAAAGGCAGATTGTAGGAAATACTCAAAGTGGAATAAGGTATCATCTGTTCATTTAATTGGTTATAATTTACAAGATGCTTTAAGACAGAGGTAGCAGTTATTGAACTGGAATGTAAGGCAAACACAAAATTCAGAAAGCTGTGAACAGGAATCTGAAATCCTTATTTAAAAGTCAAACAGGGAAGGTTCTTGTGGTTTGGGAACGCTGCAGGTCAGAGTGAGCACAATTTTAGCTTTGAAGATTGGATAGCGTTGAAACAGTCACATAAACAAGGTGATAGTGACAGAGGTAAGGCCTTCAGAGACCAACTCACAAAAGCTGCACAACCAAACAGCGTTTGAACACTGTATCAAACAGACTTTCGGAAAAGGAGCTAATGAGAGCACAGATTAAGGACTGAAATTGGTAAAATGGGTAACAGAGAAACAACACTGTCAGAGAAGGACTGTTCGGGGGAGGGGGGAGGAATTGAAAAAGGTTCTGAGGCACTTAGATGAAGTTTAACCAAAATTATTATGTGCATTTGCAAAGAGGTTTAGGCATGCTGAATATCATACAGTGTTTAGTCGCTTCAGTTGAAAACAACTAAGCACAGAGAATATGGTATGATAAGAAGAATCGCTGTTTCAAGAAGGAAGGGGGCTGCTATTTGTAAGGCTGTATTAGAAAAGCACAATCCGAGGCAGAAATTACATTGGGATAAGGGACAGAAACACTGTTTGATGTAGAAACACAACTCTTAACAGAGCACTACTGGATGCCTGAGTAACCAAGTGCAGGGATTGCTTTGGGAATACAGTAACTTAAAAGAACGCAGAAGCTGACATCATAAACATGCCAAATAATAAAAAATTCCAAAGCTGTTTTTTTCCAACATATAGGATTACACTTCTTCTGTATCCTGTACTTGTAAAGTACATAAATTTGATTTAAAAATGAAGAAAAATTTCATCCGGTTTCATGCAAATTGTACAAGAGCCATAATGTGCCTATCACGGCCAGCACGGGCATCTCTGTTAGGAGGTGACAGGAACCCCTCACTGCCTCTCTGGGCAGGCTTGCTTCAGCCACAGGAGGAGTTCGTGCCCCCAGGCAGAAACTCTTACCACATCAGCTGTAACTCGGTTCTGTACTGAGAGGGTAGTCAGGCACTGGAACAGGCTCCCCAGGGAAGAGGTCACAGCACCGAGCTGGGCTGAGGGCAAGAAGCGTCTGGACAATGCACTCAGTCCCATGCTCTGACTTGACTGGCCCTGTGTGGAGCCAGGAGTTGGATTTGGTAATTCTTATGGATCCCTTCCAACTCAGGAGACTCTAAGACTCTATGAACTAGCTAAAAGAACTAGGAGAGCTAGGGTCCCTTTGCCTCCTGCCGAGAAAGAACAGCAGGAGGGTAGAGGAAGGGAGAGTATGTGGATGGAGTGAGGAAGGGATGAAATATGCAGATGACATACGAGGGCAAATGACAGACAGGCAGAAGGGATGGGTGGATGGTCAAGAATTGCTTGTCTAGGAGTGAATGTAGATGAGAGATGTACACACCTCGCCTGAATGTACAGGAATTACAGCACAGGGGAAGAGCTGCTGCTACATAGAGCAGCTGCTAGGATAGTGCCCAGTGATGGTAATATTCAAACAATCCAAACCTCTAAGGCACAGCAATCTGCTGTGCGACATAGGTAGTAACTTGAGACCATACTAAAAGGATCCTAACGAAACGCTGATGGCTATTTCAAAATAATCTAGTCATGAAGGTTTATGGTAAGCTATTCTTAAGTAGTTGTCTGGAACATACATATTTGTTTATGTTCAAGAAGACAAAGCTTATCTTTTATTTCTGTTACCTGAAGATGACTTTGTAAGATTATCAGATATGCACCTGATGTTCTTAATATTAGATAGGGAAGAGATCTTACAAATAAAAAACTTTGAAGTTTCTGATGTGAGGAAAAAGGAAGTTCTTTCTCAGTGCCTACAAGCTAGAAGTGTTTACTCTTTACCAACAGTGAACTTGCAATGAATTGGTTATTTGAAAAGTTGAGGGGCTCTTGCTTTCTCTACAAAGAGAGTAATTAAAAAGTTTGTAATAGTACTTGCAAGACATCAATACACTCTCTGATACGGCAAATAGAGCAAGAACCATCCCTGTAAGAACCCCACAATATGGTACATTTTTTAAAGGCTTTCTAGCACTAACTAGTATATGTTTCTGTAAGTTTATCAAATGCTAATTGTCTTCATCCTGAACCAAAAAATTAGAGAAAATTTTCAAAGGAGTAGTAGAAGAATTAATGAAAGAAACACATTTCATATAAAAGTACATGCAAGTATTTCTATGAACATGCATCCAATGATATATTCAGACATGCAACTGTGCAAATGTACGCATGTTAAAGGTATTATATATACTGAGTCAAACCATGAAAAGATAAGCAGATAAACCTGTCCTACTTGGGAAGTCCCTAACCAGAGTTGTGGGCCTGGTTCCTGTTCCTCAGAACATAAACCTAGGCAACACAACTTCACGAAGGTTGGCAGGAAGGACTAACTCAGGGGCCAGCTTGTGCCTGGAAGTGAAACATCTCTGATACCGTCTTGTGAAGTTGTTCCGTCTCACATATCAGCTTTAAATAGCTCTAAAAGGTCACTCTACCAGCTCGAAATAAAGAGCCAGGATTTCTTCCTCGGGCCTTTTTAGTTTAAGTGCCCAAACCCCATTATCAAAATAAACAAAAATTTGGGTTATATCTGCAAGTTTCTTGTTNCAAAAATTAAGTGACTTGTAGAAGTACATAATCCTAAGTAATTCTTACTTCTAATAGTGGTAAAAGTAGGATATTTGGTAGTGTTCCACAACCAGGTGTGGTTGACACGGAAGTACAGAAACGTACCAGGTCACATCAGTACATTACAACTACTGACGTGCTGCTACGAGGACATGCCAGGGTCAAAGGACATGAGATGCTTGACTGAGCTTTTCTTGGCAGCTGTTTTGAACACAAGCCTCATATCATCTTCAGTCTAGGTCAGGAAACCCAATCTTACTGACATCTTTGTGGTAAGTCTATTTTTTGAAACATCTGCTTAGTTCTTGTACCTTCCTCCTACCATACCCCCATAATACCTCAATGAAGGGTTAATGTGAACACTCTACCCTGCTATTAGGCTAAAAATGGGTTTAGGTGTCAATGCTCTGTTGAAGCAGCTGACTCAAGCAGAAACTCCCATGAGCTGACATGCAAAGAAAACAGACCTGGGATCCCACCCTTGTAGCAAGACCACCAATCATACAAACAGGCCGACGTAACTGCTGACACCCCACAGAAGGAGATGCTGTAGCTATGCTTACAAGGGAAAACCACAGTAACCTCAGCTCCTGAAGTGCCACTGCTACAGAGCTCTGTAATAATGCTGGCTGATGGGGAAGCTGGTAACGAGTGCGGGAAAGAGCAAAGCTCATCCCAAGAACTATACATTTTAGCTAATAAGAAAGTGACGATTCCCAAGTACGGCGAATTGCTGCAAAGACTTGTCTTAAATACTGGGAGAGCTGAAGGAGTAGCATCAATCAAACATGAGGGAGGAGGGGGACAATGATTATCTGGCCTGTTTTTACAGCTATTGCTGCTTCAGACAGCCTCAAAGTATAGAAATCTGGAAAATCTTTCTATTTGGAATTGATTTTCTGGTTCTTCTAGTAACTTTAGAGAACTGGGTTTTCTTCCTTCCACCTGACAACCTTTCCAATACCAAATGCTTTTAGTAATTTACTCAAATCATCTTTAGTAAATCTATCCCAAATTCCCCCTGCTAGGTCTTCCTTGGCCTTGCAGCCAAAGAAAGTGTGTGAAAGAGCTGAGGACACTTCTGAGAGCCCTTAAAATAAACATGAAAAATCTTGCTCCTGTCATGAGCCAAATCTCCACCAGAGAAAAGAACCATAACACATTCCCAAACCTATTTACTGCAGTGCGCAATCCTGCCATTGGTTTCAATTGTCTTCTTACCGTTTGTTGGTGGTATGTATGGCCTACAAATGGAACAGTCAAAACCCATATCAGCTATGTTTTCCACTTCCTCCTCTGTGTTTAAGTTCTGACAGATTGCATGCATCCATCTAGAAATTAAGTGGGGGAAAAAATACAATTTAAAGGAAATATGTGGTGTTTTAGGAGACCCAAATACCAGCAGATGGCCCAAGTAAATGTGAAATACTTGGTTAGTTTAAAACTTTTAGGGAGATATGATGAATCAGGTTTTCTGTATACAGCATTCCCCTACGGCGGCATGTGTTAAATACTGTTATCAGAGCATCTACTTCCCTTTCCAGGAAGGAAACCTCCATAAAACAATGTCCCAGAAGAAAATGTCTTAGTACTGTAATTTTCTCCCTAAAGTGCAGTACTTTTAACTACTTAGTTCATATAATGTCATCCAGATTTAGCCTCATCTTGTAAGGTAAAATAATTTCCTTTTTTCAGAGGGAGGAAAATGAGGCACAGAGTGATTGAGTCGCTAATTAATTTGCCCACAGTCATATAGTTAAGTCTGTGGTACAACCAGGAATGGACTAGTAAGAGACATCTGAGACTCAATCCAGTGCTCTTTACCACAAGACCATTCCCTTCACACTTTTACATGAGGGGGGAAAAATTAAAATAGATCTTAAGTGGGAAAAACCTGTAAAATATTAGAAATCCTTACCGGTCACATTGTCTACACTGAATTATAAGCTCTTCATCTCTGTAAGGGCGATAGCAGATCGGGCAGGTAGACAAACTTGCACAGGGAGCACACTGCGTGTAATTATTTTGCCATTCACATCTTAAACCTGGAGAAGTTGCTCCACAGTGTCTGCACCAAACACACCTGCAGAACAGACAAAATTATTTATTCAGTTCACAGGAAGATTATTTTGCGGCATTAAACCCCTCCTACTTAGAACTGGGTGAGTAATGATGTTTTAGATCACTAACCACTGGGGAGTGTGGCGAACTCATGTCAAGCAATGTTTTAATTGAATGAAAATTGTACACTTTGTATTTTGAACATTACCAACATTTTTATGTTTTTTAAAGAAAGTTCCTGCATCAGAATTCCCTTCAATCTGCAGAAACAGGCAGATGGGTGTTTGTAACAGCTCAACAGGTCAAAGGAGTTTCTGTTTCCAGTTGCCATTCACTTTGGGATATGGAGATTTAGCCATGCAAGAAGTCTGTGCTGTTTGTGATTCAAGCAAATAACACAAATGGTTTTCAGAGGGTTTTATTTTGAGAACAATTTGGTGAAGCAGCCATTCATTCTTCCAACTGAATGTTGGAATGAACATAAATTGGATTTTTGTTTTGGCCAAGTGTTTCAATAGAAAAAAAAATGTTCATCTCTATTTACTTGGGTTTTGGTATGAAGAAACAGTATTAAGAGCAGATAAGAGTTTCCCTACCAAATTGATAATTGAATGAAGTATTTTTTCCTTTGATTAATACACCTGACAAAACTAATTAAAACAGTATGACAGTTTGATTGCCATTGCAAACACAAAGTGACAAAAAGAAACAAGAGGCCAGCAGACTCGATTTCTGACCCCAGAACACAACGCACCATTTGCACTTCCAGCCCCCCTTCGGAACTGTCTGCAGGGGTGGGTCCAAGCAGTACGTGTGGTAGCTGATATCGCAGTCATCACAGAGAAGCAATCTTCCTGGATCTGTGGCTTTCCCACAGGCTTCACACACCGTGCACTCCAGGCACCTCCAGCCTTTGCTAAGCACCACTTTTGTAATCTGCAAATGGCAAGGTGAAAATTGTTTCAAAACTGCTCTATGAAGTGGGAGCACTGTATGAATTAAAGTCTGGCTAGCGGAGCACAGGATGCTCTTCTGTGCAAACTATCCACATCACAAGTAGCTGTTTAGCAATTAGACTTTCTGAGGCTTCAATAAACAGGAATGGATTAAAAAGAAAGGAACTGTAATTACTGATAGCTGATACTGTTCCAGAATAGCATTTCTTGAGACAAACTAACAGACAAGAGAATATACACTGCAGGTAGGACAGTTTGCTCCTCACAGGAATAGCTGGTTCTGCAGGGAAGAACACCACACAGCTGTTTTTTTTTCCCAGCGATGTAGTAAAGCCAGGATTTGGGTCACTACAACTCCTGATCTTGCCTAAACTACCTGCAATAACCAGCACTAGGCTTTTAATCATCTAAAGCAAACAACTAATTTATTGTAATTAATACATAATGTAAGAGTATTATATAAATGCAAAACTAAATTATAGTTGCATGAAATATGCATATGGTGCCGAGTACGTACGTTCAAGACAAAGTTTGGTGACATATTTAAAGAATCCCACTTTTACAGAGATGTACATATAACGAAGTGTGTGGTGGATACATTGCACTCAACAGCTTATTATGTGCTTGCTAAGTCATCTCATACCATTCAAATTTGATTTTCACACATTCTCCCCTAGACTAATGAATGTAAAATGTATTAATTAACCACTCCAACTGCTGTCAATTCTGACAGCCAACAGACAAATTGAATCAACTAAACCTTATACCCCTAGTAAATGAAGATGCAGTGTAATTTTTTGGGGTTTAATTCTGCTTGTATTTAGGTTTTAAGCTTACATCTCAAACTGTTATTTTAACCAACCGCTGGATAATCAGTGCTATTTATAGTTGTGAAATCACAAAAAGGTTAATTTCTCTTGAGGCGATGCATACCATAAAATGACATTTAATTAAAGTCTTTCACGAGTCGCATACAAATAATGGTCACATTAGCTGATAAATATCTAACAAGTTAATGACTCCCCTAATTACCACAAAACCAAAGGCAGCATGATGCTATTATAATACAGTAAGAAAAAAGTGTAATCATGTATTTTTTTTTTAAATGTAACAAATCCACTCACCTTAATACTGACACAGTAGGGATGGTAACACTGACCGCATTGAGAACAGGCGAGCAACCTGCCCTCAGCACCTTGGCCAAAACTCCCACAAACTACACACATATCCTGAAAAGAGAGAAACCAGCAGCTTTTCAACACATGCCAGACACTAAATTCCAAAAACATGTAACTGTAAAATTATATGGCAAGCTAGTTGGATTGAACCCCTAACAAGGACATTCATTTACTTCTTTCCTAATTAGAAGCAGAGAAACGAGAACACAGTAACTATTATTCTCACCTGATGGAGAGTGAACTTATCACTGTTAGAGAAGAGGACAACTGTATTATGCATCGAGTTTTCTTCTTCATCTTTGTTGGATGAAATATCCATAGTTGTGACCTATTAAAAAATCCACACCACATAAATAACGAGCACATCACATTTTCCAAGAGATGAGAGAACACAAAACTTACTTTCTAATGTTAATTAATATTTAATGGTACCAGAGAATACCAGCTTTGCAGATATTTATTCCTACAATATGAACTTTTATAAATAGCTACCTTCACCAGAAATTACTATATTAATTTACATTTTCACATCAGTACAAGCATCACCACTATTTCAGTTTTAGAGGTGCATCCTCTTCCTCTCCTTTGTTCCCCTCTACCCCATCATGCTTTAAAACAGAAATGGAAGGAAAGAGGTAGCCCAAGGAAAAATCAAATCACTAAGCAGAAATTGTACTGTCTACTCTATTCCCTACGTATAAACACTGAAGTTCTTCTGACCAAGAACTTAATTGCAGCAACATACTTTTGAGTATTCATTCAAAGAGCAACTGCAGAAATGTGGTTGGTCTCATGTTGCCTAAAATGTGGTCTTGCTCATGTTCCAAGTGTGTTAGAGGAGTAAGCAGGAGTTCAAAGTTCCAACAGTTAAGATTCCCTCTGCAAGCACTTTCCTTAGGAGGCTTATCTATCTGGCACTGAACTCCACATGGCTGTTTTGGTTTCAGTCCGCAAGCTCTTACTGCAGACAGTCATTCTCCTCTCCATCAAGAGATCGTTACTCTGACCTGCCCTTTATTAATTAAGGGTATGGAAGTACACATAGCTTCCTAGGAAGAAAAATAAGGGGGGAAAGAAAAAAAAAAAGGACTGGAACTCTGTTCTGACTTACTTGTAAATCCTGCTATGGAGAATTTGCTACCCATGAATGTAAATTAACAGGCCTAACTATTTACTCTCTGAATCAGCAGCAGCCATGGAAGTCTGGAAGATAAGTTCTATTTAAAAGAACAAATGCATGATAGAGAAATGTATCTTTGTTTTACCAGCTGTTTTAATTTTATAAATGTGGATTACTTTAAATACATTTTAAGTCTTACACAGATAAGTTCTGTTTAAATAATAATTTAAGTATTTTACAAATCCAGACATCACTCTAGAGACCAATGTAAATACCATTACAACAGCTACAGAAATCCTTCTGATACACTGTTGCTCAAAATCTGTTTACCGAGAAACAGCTAAAAAGGGAGTATGTTGTTAATGCATTTTAATTACTGTATGGTTGAAAGCACTGCAGCTGTAACTTAACTAATTAAGAAAAAAACACCCAGAACACCTCTTGATATGCTCAGGGAGAGCTTTTCCCTCGCATATTATTTCCACAGGTTCCATGAAGTTCTTGGAATTGCTTGCATATACAAACCAGCAGAATCTGAAGGACTGAATCATTGCAATTTTGACACTTGCTTAATGCCAGCCTGACCCAGCCTGGGTTAGCCTGTAGCTACCTTCTTCTCCATTCCCAAGATATACCAAAGGTATCTCCAAATTAGTGTAGTTGTCGACTGGCTGTGATCCCATGCTGAATAAGAATCAGTTTGTGCAAAGGGTGTGAAGATACTCCCAATTCAACCATTTACCTGGCAAAAGGGTGATCTCTTGGTACTGCTACGTTCATCTACTCCATCACAAGACAGCCACATCTCTGCTGTAGAACTTGGAATATACTCACTGTATAAAGTCCAGCTTCCCTTGAAGTACACACTTCTGCTTTCTAACAGAATAACACAGTAGCTTGGGTTGGGAAGGACCGCTAAAGGTCATCTACACCAACCCCCTGCCATGGGCAGGGACATCTTCAACCAGACCAGGTTGCTCAAAGCCCTATCCAGCCTGCCCTTGAATGTTTCCAGGGATGGGCCATCCAGAACCTCTCTGGGCAACCTGTTCCAGTGTTTCACCATCCTCAGAGTGAAGAATTTCTTCCAAATACCTAATCTAAATCTACCCTCTTTTAGTTTAACACCATTAGTCCTTGTCCTACCACTACAGGCCCAACCTTTCTTACATACCCATCTTTCCTGCAGACTGCTCTAAGGTCTCTCTAAGACTTCTCTTCTCCAGGCTGAACAAGCCCAACTCTCTCAGCCTGTCTTCACAGGAGAGGTGCTCCATCTCTCTGATAATTTTTGTGGTCCTCCTCTGGACTTGCTCCAACAGCTCTAGGTCTTTCCGAAACTGAGCACTAAATAATTAGGAGAATGACTTCAATGCCTAACTAGCCTGAGTAGAATCCATCCTGTATGTTTAAAATTACATACTTACTTATGAATTTTGACCATCCAAAGCTTTAAAAAGTAACAACGATAGATATATGACTGCAGTCAGTTCTGAGGCCCTCGCTACAGAAAAGACACTGAGGTGCTGGAGTGTGTCCAGAGTAGAACAACAAGACTAGTGAGGGGACTGGAGAAGAAATGTTATGAGGAGGAGCTGAGAGAACTGGGGTTGTTTAGTTGGGAGGAGGTTGAGGGGAGATCTAATTGCTCTCTACAATTACCTGAAAGGAGGGTGTGGAGAGGTGGGGGCTGACCTTTTGTCTCTAGTGACAAGTGTTAGGACAAGAGGAAATGCCATCAAGTTACATCAAGGATGTTTAGATTGGTTATTAGGAAAAACTTCTTCACAGAGAGGGTTGTTAGGCCTTGGAATAGGCTGCCCGGGGAAGTGGTGGAGTCTCCATCCCCGGAGATATTTAAAAGACTGTTAGATGTGGTGCTAAGGGACATGGTTTAGTGGTGGTTGGCAGGTTAGGGTGATGGTTTGACTTGATGATCTAAAGGGTCCCTTCCAACCAAGAAAATTCTATGACTCAATATTTGTTCCTTTGTCAGATCATAAATACCAAAGTATTAAAAAAAAATATTATAAAGTCAGCAAAAAGTGGTCCAGTGTTGTATAAAACTCAGACTGTATGCAAGAACACAAAAAAAAACTAGCTCCAAAGAGTCTGAGGAATTACTTCATAAAGACATAGAAATGAGTAAGTCCTTCTCTGAACATGAGGAACAGGGTGCCTCTCAAAATCTGCAGGGCTGATTGACAATCAAACTTTAAAAGGAATGTTTTAAGAAGCCAAGTCCACAGCAGGAAAAAAAAACAAACCCTATCTTTTTTGCAGTTTTTCATATCAAAATCCTTCTTTTTATGAGAAGCAGACCAGGACTGCAGAGTTTCAAAAGAACTTCAAGTATGAAATAGCTTAACTATCAATTGCAGTGAGAATTGCTTCAGTTCTGGAGGGATGGGAGATGGCCAATATAACAACCATTTCCTCAGATGTTTCAGGGTGGGGAAAGCCATGGGACATCCTATGGAATATCTGATGTTTGACTGTAACACAGAACTTGCTGCCACATCAATGCATATTGTGTTTCATTAAAGAGTCAAGGAAGTTTTAATTATGATAAATCAGGATCTATGAGAGGTCTCTGAAGGAGTCAGGAAGCCTGGGGACAGGGAAATCTGACTGACAGAACTTACTTTGCTACCAAATTGTTTTGCCAAGGCCCTTCACCTTCCTTAAAAAACTGACACAGTATCAGAGGAACAGTCCCTATATTGACACAAGAAACGAAACAAAGAGTTTCCCAATCAGTTTCCCAATGTGGGAGAACAGTCGGGTGACAATCTGAGAGCGGTGTCTGCTAACAGGTAGTGATGTTTAACACACTCGTGTGCAATCTGAAAAATCAAGTGAGGAGCAAGGTAACAAAGCTTGCCAAAAATATGAAGATATTCAGAGGAATAAAAAAGGAATGACAACTGTGAAGAACTGCACAAGAAGTTCATAAAGCTGAGTGCTAGGCTATAAAAAGGAAGATGAAAAGTCCAATTAGATAAAAAATTAACATGACGAAACAACTGACAAAGATGATCAAAAATAGGGAATAGCTACCATACAAGGAACAACTCAAAACACTGGGATTCTCCAGACTAACAAGGGAAGACTGGAAGGAAAGGGGAAGAAATCGTGGAGATCTATAGAAACTCACTGTCAGGGATGCAGGAGATGAACAGAAAACAGCTTTGCACTGCTTCTTCTGTAAGAGCCCTAAGGAGCAGGCAATGAAACCAACAGGCAGCAAGTTGAAACACCAAGCTGGTGAGCAGTAGAATTAAAAAAGGTTAGCGTGGTTTCAAAAAGTTTTTAGAAGTGAGTAGACATGGGGGTTGATGACTTTTAAGGGCCTTTCTAACCCAAACCATTCTATGATTCTATGAAATTCCTGAAAGAAAGCTCCACCACAGGCTGCCCAAGACAAAGATGCCACCTCGTGTTCAGCAGATCCCTGAGCCACAAACTGTTGACATGTCTCCTTCTCTAGGCCTCCTTTATTTCTGCACCGTTCCTCCAGCATTCAGCTTTAGTTCACTGGGCAGAACCTCTGGTTTGATCTGCTATGGCTGCTATTACCTTCTTACACAGAAGTGTTGCTCTCTTTTTTTGTGTTCTTTCAGTGAGTGCTGGCTTTACCCAGTGTGTTTTCCACCCAAAGAAATGGAAGTACTCTAAGACTCCCAACAGTTGTCCCTTTAAGTAGTAAGAGCAGCATCAAATTGCTTCAGGTCCATTAAGCTACAGTGCCCCAGTTCTTCATCACAAACACTTAGTAATAGCCACGCTGTACCAAATACCTGTGTTTCAGTGCTCTTGGTTTTACACAGTAATTTAATGTAAGATTTATAGCCAAATAAAATTACGTGACAAGAATAGACTGCAATAAGGCTGAAGAGTAAGTGTTCTTACCCCTGGAATGACGACAGTCCCAACACCATTTTTCAGTTTTGATCTACCTCTGCCACCTCTTCCTGAGAGACCTGCACCACGTGGCCTCCTCTTCCCTGGGAATCCTGATCCACGGCCCTATTCAATATAAGATAACAATTTAAATGCAACCCAAAGTCCTTTTGTTATACAGAATTTAAACTTGTTCAATGCATCCAGGGAAAGACATAAGTAAAAAACCACCCTATGATTTCAAGTGAATATGAGCACACTAGGCCACAGTAATTAAATCACTGTATAGATCATTGTGCAATACCTTGAACTACTTACATGACATAACATGATCACCTTTATATCCAGCAAGAAAGCAGCCAAAACCAGTAACGTTTACTTTCTGCTCAGGAGTAATTGGCAATACGGAAATGGTATTTTTTCCCACAGTTGCACAGTATCCAAAATAAATATCCTCAATTCTGTGACTAATTTTAATTTTTAAACAGTCATGGCATTTCTGAATGGGATCTGGACACTTCATGACTTGTAATCATAGACACTTTTCTTACACTATGAATAATCAAGCAAGGACTGGAATTTATTAGGACACAATTCTGCTCCTGAAGCAAAGCAGGACCTGGCTCCACCAAATTCTCTTAATTCAGCAGACATAGAGAGTGCTTTTGATATTGATTTTATCAATGGAGCTCAGGTCAACACTTCCCATGATACGATGTTTTTCTTACAATATATCTACTTATTTTTAGACAGCTCCTTTTCCCCTTCCTTATTTTAGCTGCAGATGTAGTTGCACTGTTCTGTGCTGTGGAGTATTCACAGTACATTAAACTACAATTAACTGTGGAAAAGCAAGTATGTTTTTAATAATAAATACTTGATATTAATACTGTGATTTAGTTTGAATTTCATAACTATTTTTTTCCAAATGAGCTAAACACCAAGAGGATCCCTAATCCTTAGTAGTATTTTTCCATGGAGAAATAGAACATATCAACAATGTCTCTGGGTTCTGGCTGGTATGTCAGATACCTTTACACCATATTTCAGAGTCTCTGAGCTGTATAAATGAGGATAATTATGGTATATAATCAAATAAGCATCTTCCCTACTAGGAAGTGAGCAATGAGGTTATTTCTTGCATTTCAAATTTGCTCCTAACACTATCCAACTCCCCCCACAGCATATCTAGATTCGGTCTCTGTATCCAAATGTTTGCTCGAAACTACTTTTAATACCAAAGCAAAACATTTACTTAATAAACCAATGTTGACAGAACCGCAAAGCTCCTTGGGGATGGTGTCGCCAACAGACATGAACAGTCTCTACTGATGGATTCGGGATTTCCCTGGTTGGAAAGCAGCACTGTGGACCAACAGCATTTTACAAATATAACAACTCCTGTTTTAAGAAGCTATAGAAATTTATCTTCATGACTGAAGGGAGAATCCAAGGATCCAATGTTAAATTTTTATTAGCATCCATCTATTTATAGAAGCGATAAATTAAACTGGTTTGTTCTTCTACAATGAGGTAACGTAACACAGCTGTTTTAGGAAAAGAAAGGAAGGATGCTCCTGATGGCTGAAGTGCTTATATGTACTTAAGTGAAAGATGAAATGTTGTCCTTACATATATATGGAGTTAATGCATATGCACGCACAGGACATACAAACATCAATTACTTTTTTAATCTAAGATGTAAACTCTTCTGGCATGTTTCCTATCTTGTCTGTTTCAGACCAGGTATCAGTAGTGTTATTTTCACACAAATAGTAACAGGAATAAGCACGTACTGGTATCGTTGTTAATGCTGAATATTAAGCTGAAAATTAATGCTCGAAGCAGCAAAAGCTAAGCTAATGTCAAATTAAAATAAAATTAGCATGAGAGTTAAAAGTGAGATGAAAACAAATCCTTGGGAAGCTACAGCTATTTGTCAGGGTTCTACCATTTAGCTTGTTGCCTTTATTTAAAAATAATAATTTCATTTAGTTTCTTCAGGTGTTTTTAATGGTAAATGTTGCTGTATCTTATCAGGTAGGAAAGTTGTTATTTATTCCCCCCATAAGCCAAAACTGATGTCACTTTGAATCCACCCTGCAAGATTTCTCCACAGCAACAAATTCACCGCACCCTTAAGATCTCTGCTCCTTTCTGTGCCTGGCTTACCTTACTGCCAGTCTTAAGGCCATTTTCCTTCTCAGGGAATTTATTTTGACAGCTACATAAAGCCAACCACAGAAAGTTAAGTAATAAACACACACAAAAAATTGGGAATACGAGCTATTCTTTGTCACTGAAAATCAGGGCAATGCCATTGTACTGTACACTCTGGAAAGCAAACATTTTGTAACCTAATAGCTCCAGAGTTTCAGTTATTTTTAAAGGCCTTAAACAGTAACAGAATGGAAGACTAATTCAGTTCAAAGGTACAGAATTTCATCACTAGTCTCTATAGCAGAAAGATAGCAATGGATACATGAAAATAAATTCAAATTATTTACCACTTTGATGCTCCAAATGGCACTGCCAGGAAGCTGTCTGGATTTAAAAATGTCCCGACCTTCTGAAATGTCTGGGGACCAGGAAGGTGGGCTGACTGTATTATTGGTACTCCAAGCCCCCTAGGATACGGTAGGTGAGAAAATAGATGTATAAAACTTTGCAACATAAAAAAAAAAGAAAAGCAAAAAAAAAAAGAAAAGCAAAAAGCAAGCAACAAAAAAAATTCTGAAAAGCAAAGCACATGCAGGCATAGGCATTTCTATGTTAACTTATGTAGTCAATTAGTTCACTGAGTGAGAGGAAGGTGGGAAATCTTGGGGTTCTCACTGGAACACACACTGAAGCAAATATTAACCTCCAACTGATGGTTAAGTACAACAAAATGAGTTTTATAAACAAAGCATAATACAAATCTAAAGCAATCGTTAACAACAAGAAATTATAGCCTTAAATTTTATTGCACCAAATGAAGACAACATTAGTTTGAGATGATAACATCCCTCTTACACGTCAAATCACATTTTGGAAGAACAGATGGCCTTAATCGGCTTCTGAGTCTAAACTACTGACAATCACAGCAACAACTAGTTTGAGAGGCGCGTGAAACAAAAGCAATATAAATAAACTACTGGAAAAAAGGAAAGAAAAATAGTCATGGTAATTAGCAAAGCATCTCTTTCTGAAAGTTTGTCATAAATAAACCATTATAAACCATCACTACGAAGTTTTTACGTTACGCTGTGGTATCAAATTTTAATATGTTATTATACACATGTAATAATATACATCCGTATGGTGTACCTACAAACTTATAAACTCATTATTACCCTTATTTATCTAGTTCCCATCACAGTGAGATACTGTGTAACTCTGTCACAAGAAATACGGAAAAACAAGAAAGAAAACACTAAGATCAGCATGGATTTTTCTCGTTTAACTATCTCGTGCACATTATCATCTGTGGGAGTCTTCCTTGAACCCTGAGTAAATACTACAGGAGACAACCCTCAATGACTTAATAACTTCATCTAGATTTTCAGATTAGAATATTTAAGGGATAATACATTTTCCCAATTCTAAGACTGTACAAGAAATAACATATGCAAATATGAAAAGTAAACCAGAAGAAAAATATAGGTTTACCTTCTTAAGAATGACATTCAGCAGTCAAATGGCAGCAAACAGAATAACCTCACACATAGTAATAGTCCCAATTATTTGTGCGTAAGTAACTGCTCACACGGGCAAGCCCAAACACATCTACACCTTTGAGTTCTGGTCTGTATAATAATAATCGCTGAAAAATTGAGATGGCTTTGGGTTTTCTGAAATGAGGTATTCCCCATCAGGAACGCGTGGGAAACAGCTTCTTTGGAATCGACAACTCACCCAAACATCCGTTCATTTCTGACTGTAAATAGGTATTTTGCTAACAGCTGCCCTGACTGGAAATAGGGCTACTCCTCAATGGATTTCAGGCCGAAGGATGACCGGCAAGACCTTCCCTAATCCATGTAAGGCACAGCCCAGTTAGCTCAATCTGCTGATGAAGATATGAGCCAATGGCTCACTTACCCTCGAGCAGATGAGAAGCTCATATGATGCTGCCTGATTGCAGAGCTGGGGAGGCAGCACCCTACGACTGCTCACCTAGCTCTGTGGATAGACCAGCACAGCATATCCAAAAGAAAAAGTCAGTCAGCAGCCTAAAAGCCTAATTACACATAAAAGTTGCATTTTAAAATTGCCAACATCATCCATGTGGTACAACTCGGTGTGGACATGGTGGCATTCAGTGTAGATCTCTCATTTAGCTATGCCTGCATGGAAAGGGAATAGGGATAAGAGAGCACTTTGAAACAAACCAACCAAACCACCCAGTGCTTCTCAGTTTTGCCCACACCAGGGGGTACTGAGACACACAGCCTCTAAACTGCTGGGTGGCCAGAACATTATCTCCCTGTTTTCAAACTCCCATCATTGTCCTCCCTCTGCCAAGGTGCTTCCATGTCAGAAACAGGCAGAAAGCAAGCAAGCAAACTTCCACAGGGGTTTGATACAGTAACCCAAAGACAACTTGGGTGACTCCTCTCAAACACATGTCCCTCTCTACCTGTGCCGAAGCTCCCCGGGGCTCCCTGCATCATCAGCTAAGGGAAATGGCTGCTTGCAGATGGCAATTCACCATAGGGCGCCAGGTTACACAATCACAGAATGAGTGAGGTTGGAAAAGAACTCCAAGATCATCTAGTCCAACAGTCTCACTACTACCCATATTACTAACTAAACCATGCCCTTGAGTACCTCACCCAACCTTTCCTTGGACACCCCAAGGGACGGTGACTCCACCACCTCCCTGGGCAACCCATTCCAATGCCCAATCACTCCTCCTGAAATGAAATTTCTCCTAATTTCTAACCTGAACCTCTGCTGGCACAACTCAGAGTCATTCCCTCTTTTCCTATCGCTAGTTATCTGCAAGAAAAGACTGACCTCATCACAACCTCCTTTCAGCTAATGAGAGAGAGCAATAACTCTGAAAGGAAGCTATTATCCTCTCCCCACTTCTCTCCAGCAACTCTAACAGGAACCCTGACTGACTACAGGACACTGCAGATATCTGAGGTTGGATGAACCCCACTCCTTGAGACCACAGCTTCCAACAGGCAGAAATCACAAGTCTGACCTTGTTATATTAAGGGCACTGTAGTTTACTCCTCAGTTCTCTGTTGACATATCGTGGTTTTACTTAGCGCTCTCACACCAGTTAACAGCTACATCAGCAGATTTGTGGCAACAGGCTTCACCATGCCAGCCATACTTTAACTATCAAAGAACATCCTATTTTAGCAAGACAAAGTTAAGACTCCTACAGTTCCCCACTATTTCTGAAATTCATAATGTATAGTAAATAAATGTCCTTATAATACAGCAAATAAAAAAATCTGTATAGCAATGCAAAGAAAACCTGTGTATCATAAAAACAATCTTTGCATCAATTTATAAAGGGAGACAACCTGCTGTCTAAGGGTCAAAATTCAACATCTCAAACATGCTGAAAAATACTTAATCAACAACTAAAACTACCTGCTCTTATTTGGGATGTACAAAATTATTTTCCTCTTAAGGAGATGCTCTTCTCTAGTGATTAAGTATATTCAAGAGATTAAAAAAAGCTAATAGAATATTAAATCTGAATATGAAATAGTTGGTCTTGCAAAACAAAATGAATTGTATATGATTCATGAACCATATTGTTAAGAATTAAATTGGAAATTTAATCCAAGTTTTATTGTAGATCAGAAACATTTGAATTCTTGGTCAGATAAACTTAATTAAAAACACACATTTCCACAATACTACGAACAAATGAATTACATCAAAGAGATGCATTAATTATATTTTGGCTTTTAATTAATGCCTATTACCATAGAACACAGAAGAGAAAGTTCTATTCAGTTCATTTACATCAGAACCACAGTAATAATTATGTACTGGGACAGAAACAGGAAGTCCTAATTCTCCATCATATTCTTGAGTCCTGAAAACTGAACACCACAGCTGCAAGGAAACAGTGACAAAAGCAAACCCAATGTCAGCGAGGGTCAGCAGATCTCCTGAAATTACCACTGGCTGCGTCTAGCTGCTTAATGCTTTATGAAACCTACCACAATCACAAACACACAACCTGGGATTTGCATTTGAATACCTAATGTCGTTTAAGGGTTGTGAACAAAATTTAATCTGTTCAAAATATAGCTTCCTTCATGAAAAACCCACACACAACAACCGTAATGAAAACTCATCTTTGAAAAGAACCTTTCTGATCGTTTTTTCCTCTCCCTCAGCATCAACCACTGCACCAACATACTTGGTGGTACTGTGGAACCAAAGACAGCAAAAGGGCCAGAATACCTAAGAAAGAACAGACATCTGAACCCATCACAGGGCTTTGCATTTTTCAGTGTCATTTTAGAAAATCTCTTACAACACCTAGAAATCTGTCGTGAGCTCAGTGTTCACCAATGTCTTCATGATGAAAATTCAATACCTCTCATTTCAGTACTTTCCATGGAGCACATTCTAAAATAATACTTACAGTAAAACTGAAACAGTAGAGGGTTGTTATCATTAATACTATTGTACAGACCGTTCTCAACTCTTTACTATAAATGAAGGGCTTTACAATACACGCAGCATGGGAAGACTGGTCAGTAAAGAACTGAGAATGGTCTGCAGAATAATATTAACGCTAACAACCCTCTACTGTTTCAGTCTTACTGTATTATTACAGCTTCACAAGGCAAATGGGTACTTCAAACTAGATACATGTCAGATCAGTCATTAATATTCTTACACGGTGATTTCTTTTAAGGCTACTACTTCAGAAAACAGAAATCTGAAGAAGACTGGCCAGGTCCCATCCCCAGCATAAATTACCAGTTTGCAGGCAAGGGTGGAAAACCTGCATGTGACATGGAGGAGACACCACAGACAGAACTCTGAGACAGCACTGTAACATCTGTATCACACTGTCAGCTACCAGCGAGCATCTCTGATCAACGAACAACTATATTCTGGAACCATGTAAAATCAATACAGCTCCATTATGAAGCTGGATAACAGAAAGAGCCTAAGGACCAAAGCCCTTGGACACTAAGCCTGGCAGACAGAGGATCCTCTCCCTGGGCTGGATGCAAATTTAAAGCTTACCTGTAACTAAAGATAATATTCTACCCTAAGAAACATTGCTAGTAGAAGCACATCTCACTGACAGAAGTTCTTATGCTGACACAGGAAAAAAGACACTCTCCAAAACAGAGTAAGCTTGTACCAGCAAAAGCAATTCTTATCAGTATTACTGTACCTATTGATTGACACAGAACTCCCCTTTTGTTTAGAAGACAGATTTTCTCCTGTTGCTCCTAATCAAAGCGGTGATGCCTACAAAAATGCTAGTTGGGGGGAAGAGTGGTGGTGATGACACCACCATTGACAGTGCAGCCCTGGAAGGGCCTCATACAGCCTTTTTAAGCAGAATATTGTCTTCCTGGTTTGTGAGATGGGGACTGATGTAGTCCTGCTCCAGACACATCACTTGTATTCAGTAGCAAAGCTGAGTAATTATTCAAATATATTTTATGAGCAATTGTATTAACAGATTTTGAAGAAAGGGATAATTATTCATCCTACTGCCCAGCACAATACATTGAATTTAATGAAAACAAATCCAAATCAGAAACTGTTCCTCTACACAGATTCCTGTGACTCCAGTGAAGTGTTTTACAAACCTGAGAAGCAATATACTCAAGATCCAGAGAATTTTTTTTTCCTATTAAGTTCAATAAACCCACTATAATGGACTGATTTATCTTTGTAAACAGGAAAACTCCAATAATGTCAGCTCCATATTAATATACTCTTCTAGGAGAAAGAGGAGAATATTGTCATCTGTGGGAACCAGCTTGCTTTGGCTTGTCTTTGGGGTTCATGGATTAATCAGGCTCTTTATCAAAGTATCTATTTTACACTTGTGCAGTCCTAGACAAGCAAGGAGCTCTGCAATGACAGTGCCTTTGTGCAACAGAAGCAACCCACTGTGGAGCCAGAGGCAGCTTTGCCAAGTATGGGAGCCACAATCTCTTTAGTCAATAGACACCCCGATCCTATTTTCCATAACATTTTTATTTCTCTGCCCTCTAAGAACTCACCAGGCTGCAAGGTAATGTTTGGATCACTTAACAGAAGTCCTGACACAAAGCAACACAGCAAGATCATGTGTTACTCTAAACAGAAAGAGGCAGACCCCAGACCCATAAAATTAACCTGCCTTTGAGAAGGCAAAATTCCTCCCGTGACAGCCAGAGAAGAATCACTCATGACCACTGGTTTACTCTGAACTGCCATACCTATAACTTCAAATATTAACAAAAACCACAAGTGCACTTTTAAAGACGACATAAAGTGAGCTCAATCAGACAAAAACACAAGGTCTTTGGCAACCAAATCTGTTTAGAGGTTTCTGCTCCTATCCATGACTCAATTTGGTAATGTACAAATTTCATTAAAAGAAACACAACCCAAACCCTGAACATCTACAGCAAAAATAGCAATTTTAAAAACCTACAAAACCCCACACCAGCACACAATTTCTATGGGCAATCTGAAGGCTAAACCATTTCAGACTGTCTTTGCCCACTGAGGATTTGCCCGATGACATCTTGTGCATATCTATTCTGCTACAGTCATTTATAGTTGGGGTTTTGCAGCCTTTGTGTTTCCCTCAACACATTCTCTGATTTCTTTACCAGTATCATGATGTTGGTTCTCATGCAGACCAGAGGACAAACTGCCCAGAAAAATACCGAAAACTCTTAGTGGAACACAAAAAAGGATAAATAAACTTCCCCAACAGAAAACCTGAATTCATTTTGGGCTGCCTAAGAACCCACGCCTCTTCAAACTGCATGACAAGCTGAGAAAAGGAATTTAGTTTTTAAGATAGTACAAAGTATTAAGAAAAATTCTTTTCATACATGCTTGCATATGACGGTAACCCCCCTCCCCCAAGACATTCTAAAAGCTTCCAAATGTTATTTCTTACATTATGTATGTTGCCTTTATCATATACTTTTAACCCTTTCACAACACTATCTCCTAACTTTCCTTAAGAGCCAAGAATTCTGATTCCTTAGGTAACATGTAAAAATTTAAAGAATTGTTCAATATTTGGGAAATGCTTTTTTAACACCAAGTTCTGAAAGTATGATGTCATCAACGTAGGAGTCCCAAAGACTAAAAACAAACTGCAATGAGAACAGAAATGAAACACAAATTTGTCACACTGACATACATTTTGCTTAGAATTTTTGCAAACACAAAATAAATCTTAGAGACTGATGAACTATTATCCCCACATGACTCAAACAGAGAGCAACATGGTGCAGAAGGCGATGGATTTAACGGTCTATTCATTTACCAAATTTAATCCTAGTCAAACCATGATGATTTGTACCAGACAGTTCTTACATGGTATCTGCTAATGCAACAAAACCATCAAATTATTTGCCACACCATTAAAACTGTTGATGAAGATAGTTTCTGGCAGCGTGAGGGAAACAGGAGTTGTTGCAGATTTTTCTATAAAGCCAGTTTCATGAACCTTAACAAACTCTGAAGGTACTAGCCAAAATAAATGCATGTATAAAAGAAGATTAAAGAGGCTAGTTAAAAGGCACAGCATTACATGTATCTGCACTTGTAGCACATGTATTAAAAATATAACAAATTTTGTTTTATTTTGCTCTAAGCACAAGCTGCAAGAAACTTTAATTCTCACTAGAGAACCTTTATGATGTCCGATCGTTCAATTATTTAACAAGAAATTACTTTCTGGAAGAAATAAATTGCACATTCACTTCAGAGAGTAACTGCATAGTGTGTCCTAAAAAACAGGTGAATTTATTGCATTACAGTGACATTTGAACTATGTGCTTCATTAATAGGTAATGAAGTATTCTACATGCTTACCTGTCTTGATCTGGGTCTTCCAGGAGAAAATTTGCGTTTGGTGATGGCTGGTTTTCCCATGCCAATTTTTGGAGTGACTGATATGTAAGTCGTTGGGAGAGCACTGCCAGCACTGGAAGGCAATGCTGGGGGCTGAGTGGGCGGAACATCGCGTGCAGAATGCGAGTCTAATGGAACATCTGGCGAGGAAGACACACTTGTCTTGGTTATATTAACTGATGGGGGAACTGAGGGGTAAGACTCAGCTGGTGATTTTATGGGTTTGTCTCCAACTGGTGAGCTACTTGCAACACCTTCATTTGCAGAAGTAGCTTCTACTTCTAGAAGAGCTGGTGTTTCTGATTTTTCAAGGATTTCTCCTTTTTCTACATCTTTTTGCACTTTTACTATTTCCAGTTGTTGTTCTACAGGGATACAAGTATCTCCTTTACTTTCAGTCTCCTGCGTTTCTGGTGTCACAGTTATGGTCTCAGGTACTGAAGGCAGAGACCGAGAGTCTACTGTGGATGCTTCTGATACCTCCACGCTACCTTGCCGTAGCTCTGTCTCTTCCGCTTGTTTGTCTAACTCCTGCTGTGATACAGCCTGAGCGCCTTCCGTCACTGCCATCATTTTCTCAGTCTGACTGTCACCAGATGCTGGTGTCTTTTTAGGAGACATTTCCACGTCAGCTGAATTAATTTCAACAGAGACTTCTGTTTCCAGTTCTGTGGTCTTTCCTTCTGGTGATATGCCTGCAACTAAGTACAACCATATTAAAGGCTCAGTCCAAAAAAGACAAACCAGTGTACAACAAGTCAACAGGTCCACTTGGTACACATCAAGTACATATCACTTTTCTTAAGTGAACTAAATACGTAGCTTAAAATATACTTCACAAATCTATTTCTTTGTACCTACGTTCATAGTAGTCTACGGTTTTAGTTCATTGTTTTTCTCTCCTGCAAACACAGGGGAGTCAATCACAAGGAAGTAGACTCGATTGATTTCTGAGGAATCTAGACAAACATTCCCAGGTAGGAAGCTAAATGTAGCTTCTCCTTTTTCATTTCTGCACATTGAAGATGTAGGGTAGCATAAATTAACGTATTTTAAGCAACTGTCCCAACACTTGCAAAAAGCAGACAGCTAAGAACACCAGGACAAGTACAGATAAACACCATTTCCCTTCTGATGCTCTTCCAGATTTTAGGAAATCAGCTAAAATGAAAACAGTTGGTGCTGGTTTTTAATTTACTGATGTCTCATGGATTTCTTTCAAAAATATTTATCTAGCCTTCCCTTGAACAAAATCAAGCACCTCTCACCCACAGCTTGTTTCATCAAGGAGTTCCAGTCTTGTATCCATTCCATGGCAAACCACTTTCTTTGCCCTGAATCTGATGGACCTCAATTCTCTCACAGGCCACTTGCTTTCAATTACACTTACAATCCTCTTAAATCCACGCTGTTACAACCTCCCCAGTCACTACAGTTCAAAGCCCAGCGCTTTATTATGAACGTGACTCCCTGAGAGCTTAAATCATGGCCCTTCTACCTCAGGCTATGATGCATAACGGAGTGATATCCCAGCAAACCTGAGAGATTTGGGGTTTTTTTGCTTTGGCTTTAAATCCAGGTTTCCTTTTTTGACTCCTTACAGCAGCCATCCTCTAACATTGGCTGGGAGTGGATGGGACAAACTGGAAAGTTCTTTGCCATTGGTATTGGTCACTAGCACATTTCAAGGACTTGACCCAGAAAGCATTCTATGCATTTTTTTTTCTTTGGCTGATATTTATGTGTGATTGATAAGATATACTTATTCCCAGAACACAAATGATCAGTTAATGCAGCACACCCTATCTGGATTGAGGATGTTTGTTTATTAAACAAATTATCTTTTATTTACAAAGGGAAAAAATCCTTAACCAAAGATAACTTGTGGAGGAGTTACAACCACAAAGCACATAAACTGGAAAGAAGTTTTAGAGCGTGCCCCAAGATCAAATCCAGTTATTTGCAGCTACAAAGACAACTTTAACAATATGTGAATGACTGTTTTACTGTAAACCTCCAGTGTACAAAAGCATTTAAGTATATTTTCAGCTTTTGGAGAAAGCCAGTCCCAAACAAGTAAAAAAAAAATTCTCCTACACAAATATTCTGAAGACTTTGTCTTCAATAAAATACTTCTTCAGCAAAAAGAGTTGATACTCTTGCTTGAGACTTCAGAAAAGAGAATGGATGTCATTTGTCTCCTACTGCTTTCCAGGCACTTTTTCCTCTTAAAATGTTAAAGTACCACAAACCTTACTGAACAGAAGAGGGTTCTGAAGGGTTCTGTATGGCATTTTCTCAGACTACAAAACTCTTTCTTACCATCTGTGACACATCCAACAGCTGATTCTTGACCAGGGCCATCACCAGTTATGGTCTGTTTCTGCAGTGTCGCATCCTCTCCACCACTTTCCATTTCCATTTCATTTGTACAAGCTTAAGAAGAAGCAAAGAAATTATCAAAACTGATATCAAGTTTATTCTATTACTTTGGCATCAGTAATTCCTGATGCTATTAGACCTTTTGGCTAAAGGGAGTTATATTTAATTATATTATAGCAGTTAGGACAAACCAGATCAATGAGAAGGTTAGGGAGACTACATGGTGCTCCCTAAAGATTAAGGGTCTTTATCTCGTAACACTGATGCTGTTTGACACCTTTGAGACAGAAGAGATGATACACATACATCTCATTGTGGAATTTTAATTTGCATGTAGTCACAGACTGCTGCTTTACCTGAGCAATACAAAATGGCTTTTCTCAAGTTCCAGTCTGCTCAACTAAACAGAACTTGCAACATGAAGGCTTCAAACTTTCATACAAATACTACAATGGCTCATGGCATAGCTGTGAGGTTTCAGCTACTATCAGCACTTGGAACACTGACTTTCAAGCTACCTGTTCAACAACATGAAAATTAAATTGTGCCACTTTACAACTGGGTAACCTTAATCTGTGAGTTCCTCTCATTCAATATAGATATTTTCATGGAAAAGGTGCTGCTGAGAGCTTTGGCTGACAGTATCACTACAGAGCTCAGAAACACGAAATACTTGGGTTTTTTCCTCATGTAAAAGCTTTTCCAGTTAAGGAAATTCACTAAAATGCACTAGAGCAGGAAAACAGAAATATATAGTTGTCTTGGTTTCAGCTAAGAGAAGAATTAATTTTCTTTCTAGCAGCTGGTGTAGTGCTGTGCTTTGGATTCAGCATGAAAGTAACATTGATAACACGCTGCTGGTTTCAGCTGCAGCAGGGCAGTTGTAGTGTCTACACCAAGTGAAGGACTTTTCAGCTCCCCACACCCTGACAGGTGCACAAGAAGCTGGGAGAGCACAGCCAGGACAGCTGAGCCATCCTGGCTCAGGGGATATTCCCTGCCACAGAACATCATGCTCAGGATAGAGCTGGGGAAGCGTGATGGGAGGTGGGATCGCTGCTCCAAAACAGACCAGGCACTGGGGGGCTTTTATGCAGGTGGTGAGCATCTGCATTTGTGCATCTAGTTAAAGGCATCCCTGCTCACTGCAGGGGGGTGGAATAGATGACCTTTAAAGGTCCCTTCTAACCTAACACATTCTATGATTCTATGATCACTTCTTTTATACGTCACCATCAGTATTTTTCCTTTGTTATCCTATCAAACTGTCTTTATCTCAATCCATGAGACTTTTTTCCACTCTCCTCCCCATCTCCTCAGGGCACAGGGGTGCACAGTGTACAGTTACTGGCTGGGGTTAAACCACAACAAGCCTTAACTCAAAAGGAACTGATCCTCCATGTATGTTAGCACTAAAGAGGTCAAACAAATATAGCTTTCTGTTCAGGAAAATCTCTTTAAAGTTCAAAGAGCCAGGAACTATTAGGTGATGCTACTTTTAGCACCTAGAAACTGCTCTCAGACTCTGCCAACATTAAAGTGATATTTTAACTTTGAGGAAATGATCATTGAGATTGGCTCCAAATCTGATTTTAATGTGCAAAAGTGCTCTCCTGGGTATAAAACACTGCATTTGACTGTACTGATGTAATAGCTCCAGATTACTGCTAGTAGTTGAGATGACAGTCCTGTTCTTCCTTGGGGAGAAGAGTATGCTTGTCAATGCTTCTACTAGCTAGAAATCCTAACAGAAGTAATACTTAAAACTTTATCTTTCCAAATAATCCCATTACTTATTTGAAAGGGTTTTCAGAAGATTAGGAGTTCTTCCAGTTTTGGGTATTATTTGGACATCTTCCTAAAATTTCTGAGGAGTCTGAAGCCTAAGAGTCCAACAGTCTCTACTAACCTTTCAGAATGGAAGTGATCTTCAAGGCTGAAGGCACCACTTAATCCTAACTCAGCGGGCATGTTCACTGACAGTTCTGCTTGCTTACACACATTTACCTACTGTCACTGACCTTCCTTGGGGATCAC
Source organism: Zapornia atra (assembly GCA_013400835.1). Taxonomy (NCBI): domain Eukaryota; kingdom Metazoa; phylum Chordata; class Aves; order Gruiformes; family Rallidae; genus Zapornia; species Zapornia atra. The sequence continues at coordinate 119,118 of VZTU01018839.1, forward strand.
CTTTTTCAACATTTCTTTACTGCTCACAAAACCTACCTGCTTACATGTAGAGACTAACATCAAGAAGAATGACTTGCTTATGCAAAACATCACAAAGAAGTTACACTTTTGTTTTAGACAAGCACTTTCACTTTCCATCCACAAATTATCTGGCTTTCAAAAATATAGATATTTAACACTGTTGAGCTATTGATTTTGTTTAACCAAAGATCAACACACAGGCATTGCTGTTTATGCATCAGAAATGCACATGGCAGAGGCAGTGCAGTTAATCTGCTAAGATTTTACTTCGCTTCTGTATTTAACCACAGCTGTACTTCTTGTAGGAAATTCAGCCTGCATGAAAGTAGGTGCTACGCAACAGAGCATGTGGTGTGAAACACACAAAGGCATTCAGTTATCAGTTTACTGCACGGGTCTTGTGGATGACCCACCAGACTCAGATCAAGTTCTCTCTATGCTTCCTTACTGTTACTATGGTATTTATAATATTTATAGTTCATGTTAGCAATTTGGAAATATAAAGATTACATCTGATTACCTGTTATACGGTCAGGTTCAGGAATGAGTTCAGAAGTATCCATTACATCACATGACTGAGTCTGATCCCCTTCTTGTTTACAAAGAGTGCAGATGTAGTCTTTCAACTGAGACTCCAATTCACTACCTGGACATCTGTCACATTCTATGTGAATCCACCTGGGGAGATTAATTTAATGTGACTATGATTTTCATAATAAAAATACAAAATATCTTAGTAAAAATCCATTAAAACACTGCACTGCTTTCCATTCCTATGGGGAAATAAAAATTTGCAAGCAAGGGTTTATTACAGAGAATTTTAGAGAAATAAGCACAACATGTCAGTATGTCAAGCAGTGAACAAATTTAAACACGAAGACCTAAACTGTCACTAAAGCCAACCCGACACCATGGTGTGTATAGCCCAACAGGATACAATAGCACTGAATATGAAACACAGCTCACATTCCCAACAGTGTTTTGTTTGGTTTTTTTTAATTATTGGCATAGCAGAAGACATAAAATTAAATAGAGAACATCTACTTTTAAATTTAATGAAAACAGACCACTGCAAACAGCCCTGATTATATAACAGTCTTTAAAAGTTAGGCCAATGACTCTTCTGGCTTGCTTACTCACTAAGTAGAAGCACCGTAAGAAGCAGCAGTAGCAGCACATATTTCTCCGCACAACTCAGGTAACTGGCTGATTAGTATTTATTTGCTAAGATTAAAATAAGACTACCTGCTATTGTTCATTGTATTTATGGATGAAGGATCGACATGTTGCACAACAAGATACTGTAGCACTGTACATCAAAGTCTACACCCTTCCCAGAAATGCAATGTCATACAGGTCCCCGTAATGCTTCAGGCATTTTAGTACAATTTAACAAAGAAGAGGGTCCTTACCTTTTGCACATGTGACAATGCAACATATCTTTCTGGAAGTCTTGGAGGCACAGTTTTTCACAGAAAGGACAAGGTAAGTTATCTTGCTGTTGGTAACAACTGTCACATACCAAACAGTTATGGTGCCACTGACAACTTGTTCGCGTGCCACACTCAGCACATACTCTACAGTTCTAGAAATTACAAGAATTTAGTTGTTAATTATATCTCACAATGTGATAGAACTGCCATTAGCTGACATTTCCCTGTTGTGAACTAAATTAGACAAAGTTTCTGTCCTTGATAATAATTATAATAAATTATACAAGATCTAATAATAGAGCATGAAGAGCCCATGCGACAGCAAGAGGAATTTCCTTGCACTACTCCCTGACTTGAAGGGAGTACCTCTTATGAGACCAAACTTTTTTATTCTTAATCTCAGTTATCTTATGACTGCCATAAACTATGAAACAACATATATCTCATGTACAGGGAATGAAATGTTACACTGAAATTGTATTTTTATTATTACTTACACAAAAAAATTACTGATAAACAACAGGTTTATCCTGCCCTCCAGAAATGCAAAGGAACCCTGAGCTGCAGAACTGCTCTTCTGGTAAGCCAGAAGTAGCTGAATACAAAGAGCCTTCACGTATTACATACACTGCTGCTATGTTGTAGTTCACATTTTAGTTTACACTGGATCATGAGAGCGGCTGTCATTAGATGATGGTTATCCCCTGGTTAGGGTTATCCTACACTCCTCTTTTGAGAAAGATGATCTACTGTCCTACAAAGGCTGCTTCAGCCACACTGGCAGGTACCATCACAAGGCAACTGTACAGCCATAGCATCAAACACGAATGGCATTGCTTCAGAAACTACAAACCACGTTACACTGCAACAGCCATCCGCAATACACCTCAAACCACATAACAAAACTCAGGCCCCTATACTGACAAGGAATTATCCTGAAACCTTTCCACTTACTTTACATTTCCAACCATTTGTTGGTACAGCATCCATAACTGGTTGTAGACAGAAAGTGTGGTAGCCTTTGTCACATGTATCACACACCAGCATCTTGTTGTCTTCCCCAGAATGTCTAAGGAAAGTAATGAGCAGTTAAAAAAATATTTAAACAAGCAATAACAAAAAAATCTATTTAATGAGAAGTCTAAAGAGGAAGATACAGAGCTGGGCTCGTGATAATATATGACTACCACTTATAAACAGCCCTGAAGACAGTGCCCTGAAACTCCTATGTAGGTATGAAGATCACTATGCTTATTTTAACAAGCACAGAAGCTGTGCAAACTTCCAGAAATCAGCCCACATCCCTTTACACATTTGTAGGCAGATTTTGTGGCCTTTCTGTACCGAGATCTGTTAGAAATCTGAAATATGCACGTTACTTCTTTCTGAAAAGAACATGCAATTGTACTTGCTCCTACAGTCTGACAGTATTTTTTCCAAAGAAGAAAACGAGCCATCACCTCTGACTACCAGAGCTCCTAAAATATCAACCTACATGGCTGCAAGAGTAAAACAAACATTAAAAGAAGAGATTTCAATTTTCTTACCATCATGTATTACAGAGCTCCACCACAAATTTCAGTGATAAAATAAATTTGCAAAGAATAAGACAAATAGTTTAGCAGTATCTAAAGGCATTGTGTTCTTAGTTTAAATTAATTAATTCAATAAATAAGTATGTTACAAGATTTGCCTGGATAAAGTTTCACATATGACATTACACCTCCTAGACAGTACTTCATTACCTGGGAGATGTGACATTTTATAAACCAGGAAACGCTCTCTCTTTGAATGGAGCTGTGCTTAAAATGCTGTTCTTCAACACTGGCATAAAACTGCCATACTACTGAAAGTAACTGGGGTGAAAACATCACATTTCCTTCTTCTTTTCCACTAGGGAGGGGGTTTGTTTACAAATTCTGTAAATACCCAGTACGACATTTTTAGGGAGATTGTTTAGAACGTGTTTCACTATTTTAACTTGATTGCTGACATTTGCTATCAGAGAAATCTTCTTTAAGGTGGGTCAATCGGGATGGTAGCAAATCCCGAGTGTTCTGCTTGGAAAAGAGCAGAGCACCAACTGATCAGGTACCTGAAGCAGCAGTGAAGTGGCTTTTCTCCTTCATACTGCCCCAGCTGATCTGACTAAAGCTGAAGAAAACTACTTTTTTTCTAGTAAGCCCTTTAAAACAAAGCAAGCAATCAGAAGAACCCTGCAGTGCCCATCAGATTAGGTTATACGAGAACAAGCACACAAGAGTCAGAGCTTCCTAAGCGACCCCTTGTCATATTGCAACAGTTACATTTCGTTGTCTCCGAATCTGCCTGGTGTAACAATTCAATCATGGCCACTCCTGCCACTTTTATTTCTTTGCTCAACTAAGCCTTTTGTTTTCAGAACAACTCATTAGCCGTCTCTGAAAGATATTATGAAATAGAAGAGGGGACCTAGTGCATAGGACCTCCCCAGTATGTGGTACATGCACAGTTGAAATGTCAGCTGAGAAAGAGCACAGGTTCACAGACTGAAAAGGCACTATGGTCATCCTTAATTTGGGCAATTTGAGAAAAATCTTCCTGTATAAAAGGAGGGAAAATTCAGAAGGTTTTGCTGCTCTCCAGACCCCATCAAGATAATGGCAACTCTGGGGGTACAGTGGGCAGGAGTTCCAGCTCAGATCTTTTAAAAGAAAGTTTTAAACACCAGGATTTCCTCAGCTACTTAACAAAATGTCCTCAGAGATATACCTGGGCAAATAATCTACACTTTTTGGAAAAAAAAAAAACCCAAACAACCACTAATTAATAAAAAAGATGTTTTAAAGTCACATCACATAAACCTCACACCATTCTCCTCCATGTCCTTTAAGTCTCACTTACTTGCAGTTCTGGCACACTTTGCAATCAGGACACTGCCAACCTGCTCTTTTTAAAGGTGTAACTTGGATGTCCAGGCACATCCCGTGGTAGTGCTGGCCACAGGTAGTACAAAAAAGTTGATCTAAGAGGTCTCCAGGGCTGTCGCACACTGCACAATTTGCTTCTTCCTTTGCTACAAAAGAAATCATTATTTCAATTATTATTCCATTCCAAATTATGAACAATTCAGTGAACTCAATGAAGCCAAGAAATTCCTTAGTAGTTCTTATGCGTACAAAACTTGATCATTCTTATGAAACTCAGATCTAATTAATATATTTAATAACTACTCCTTTCATTTGGTTTTCTGATAGAGTCAACTAATCTTGTTAACAAAAGTACATTCATTTTAAACCTTAGTAAAGTCTTACTAAAAGAAACATTTTTATTCTCCTCAAGAGAGTTTTAGGACTTCTTCTTTAAAAAAAGCATAAAATAAAGCTCATAACAGATCCAGACCTACTCTTCAGCTGAAACATTTGCAATAAGGTCGCTCTAATTTGAGTTAGGGTAAGTTAGCAAGCCTCTCAATTTAAACTACAACCTGATGGAAGATAAACCTTGTAAGTAAACCCTTCCCATGCTTGGTTGTTAAAAAAGACAGGAACATACTAACTTTGCTGTGCACCACCACTAGTCTTTACAAAACAAAGAGTATGAATTTGCATCTCTTTCACATCTCAACATACATGAATTCTTGGGTATGTGAACTGGGAACATAGGTCTAAACAAATGCACTCTTAAGCTGATCCTACCACAGAGCAGTCTTCATAAAATACAGTACTAACTGTGTCATTTGAATCTTCTGTACTTACATCTTTCAGGAGCCTGGTCAATATGGTCTGGACAAAGGAGGGACAAGTTACTGAAATCCTGAAACGTGCCTGCTCCAGCAGCACAGGGGTAATGGTACATCTGGGTACATTTCTCTTCACAGCATTTGATAGTGGCTCCAAGGTGCTTACAATATGCACATCGCTGAAAAACAAAGAGAAGAAAATTTTCAAATCCTATTTTTTCTTGTCATTTTTTCATCCAGATCTGTTCCCCAGCCTCAGTTAAACACCCAAGTCAGCCAGGAGAAGGGATTGAATACTGTGGAGAAAGAAACTAGTGCCTGGGACTGTCTTTCAGTGGTACTGCCAGATCTTTCCAACCTAAAATGTCCAGCAAAACCCACTCAAAATACACTCTGATGACCAAGATTACTCTTGTCACAGAAAGTATTTTTCTTCTATATGCTATCTACCTTGAGCTATGCCTTCAGTAAAGAGGCCTGGAGACTTCACTCTGAAAAACAGAAACCACACTATGCTGTCAATAGGTTCTAACAAAAAACCACACAGCTCTAAGTTGTAATAGAAAACTGCAGGCACTGTAATCAGAAATGCAAGTGGAAATGAAATACCGGGTTATACTGAAAATCTGGGTGACATTACACAGTTCTCTCTGGGATGATAATGCATTACATAACCCAGCTCTTCCTTCTCATCTCCTTTCAAGGCTACACAAATATCACCACCAAACTTCAAGAAGACATAAATAAGCACAGTGATTATTAAAGACCATAGTCACATTTCTAAGGAGCCCATGTCTCCAAAAGAACTACCCAATAACCCTCCAGTTCCCTAGTCAGGAGGGAACAGATTCCACCAGCCTGCTTGCAAAATATCACCCACACCTTTCTGATTCAGTTAATCAGTCTTTTTTCTTTCTTGGATTCATTACAGTCCCTGAAGCCTTGTAACAAGCTTTTGCACTTTTTCACCAAGGCAACAATACGTTTTAAGGCCAGAGCACAGCGCTGTAAGATGGGGAGTACGCTTACAAAACCCAAACAGGGCAGTGGCTCACAGAAAGGCATACAGAACAGACAGCAATGACTGAGCTCAGCAGCTCTTGTTTTTCATAATGAAAATATAAATCCAACACTGGCAGGTTTGATTACTAGCTCAAGTGCCAAGTAACATCCAAATAGGAACATACACCAAGTCAAAGAAAAGTTACACACTGCATCTGCTTAATTCTTAGAATACAGACAATATTTATCACCATAATTCTTCTGTGTTTCAAAGTCTGGCATCAAATTAGGAATGAAATAATGTTACAAATAATAAAGTTGTCTATGTTAACAGCCACACGAAGGTCCTCAAAAATCCATGTCTTCAGGAAAAGATCTGCCCATACTACCATGTATGACAAAGGAAAGAAAAACACAGTCGTATATATTTCTACTAAACACAACTGCAGTTTCAAAAGAAAAAACACTTTGGCACAGAAATGAAAGCATGTCACTAAGGATAGCTCCTGCCATGTTTCTGTGCTACAATGCTTAGTCTAGTCTTCAGATCCCTAGGACATCTCACCTCTCCCCATGTCTAACACCTATTAACAGCATGGAAGAGATGTGTTCTGTTACATTACTAGCCAAAAAACAGAGGAGAAGGGAGGGACAAGGTAAGTGAAGTTCCATGGAGCTCCTGAAGCAGGTTAATAGTGTAGCAATATTAATTAAGCACTGCCAACAAAACTAGTGTCATGTAAAAAAACTTGTTTCAGGAAATAATATATGCAGTAAATACCCACTGAAAATGCTGTGCCAGGTAAATTCTAAACTTTGCTGTGAAATCACCAAGATACAGCCCAAAGCCTCCAACTTCATGAATGCAGCTGCACATTTAACAGCATACAACCCACTGCACTGTTTTGTGCTGGACACTCCCTAAACCCACTGAGATGCCCCACATTACAGCTACGGGTCAGCTCCCAGACTGGCCACGCACCTTTCAAAAATAGTACTTGCTGAGAAACAGTGGGAACGGGAACCTGTGAGGAGTTACGGTCCAAAATGTGTCCCTTGAGAAAGCATCCCACAGAGACTTTGCTGGATCCCACAGCTTACCCTTAAGAATTATTTAACTAGGAAAAGAGATTATGAAAGAATTGCAAGCACTCAAAAGAAGCCAACATTTACTAAAAGCTGGGAATAATGGGTTAAATAGCAATGTAAATGGCATTTTCAAACATTGCATCTGTTTTTACATTGTTGATCGGCGGTTTTGAAAAACAGAATATACCTTTTCCCAAATGCTGTATGACTAGATGAAATTATTAGAAATGAGCAAACTACAGGATTACTGCAAAGCCTTGAAAAATGTTGATGTTGATTTAAGGAACCATGTAAAGATGCTGGAAGAAAAATGGAAGCCCAAATTACATTTAATTGAACCCTTCAAACCCATCTGCTAAACTGCACTGGCAATGAAAAGCATTTGGCAGCTAAGTAAAACACACACTTTCAAAACAATGTGGTATATATCATCTGAAGCAAATAAAAAGCAGAGAATATCAACATTTGCTGAATTTATAAGAGAGATAAAGCAGTCTGAAGAAACAAATGCCCAAAGGGAATTTTCTTTGGCAACGGCTGTTGATGAGAGGAGTTACTTTTCCAGCAATAGAAGCCAGCACTTCTCTGAAACCAGGCCACGTGCTATGACCACAGAAAAACAACTCTATGGCTATTACAAATAACCGACCTTCATGAAGAGAGTCAGGATGTAAACAGCAAAAGTATATTAATTTTTAAAAATATAATAAAAGCTTTGCTAAATAAACTCAGTATATTACTCTATTGCTAAAAATGTGGTATCAGGACAATAGGAGGTGGAACACATGCCTTACAAGGAGCGGCTGAAGGAACTGGGACTGTTCAGCTTGGAGAAGAGGAGGCTCAGGGGAGACCTTTATTGCTCTCTACAGCTACCTGAAAGGAAGTTGTGGTGAGGTGGGCATCAGCCTCTTCTCACACATAACTAGTGATAGGACAAGAGGGAATGGCTGCAGGTTGTGCCAGGAGTGGTTAAGTTTAGAAATGAGAAGAAATTTCTTCTCAGTAAGAGTGGCTGGGCATTGGAATAGGTTGCCCAGGGAGGTGGTAGAGTCACCGTCCCTTGGGGTGTCTAAGGTTGGACGTGTTACTTAGGAACATGGTTTAATAAGATAGGTGGTAGGGGGACGGTTGGACTAGATGGTCTTGGAGGTATTTTCCAATGCAAATGATTCTGAGAAGGCTTAAGCCACACTGCCAGTGAAATGAAAAGTCTTTCCCACACTGTATGGGGACAGTACCAAAGACAACAGGGTGTTCAATTCTTGTTCAAGTGAGCAGAAAGTAAGGCATTATATGAAGGGGGTGGCAGCTGAGTATTCAAAGGGTAGGTACAGGAAAATGCTAAGCCGTCAGAGAGAGTCAAACAGTGTTCAAGGACCAAATCATTTTACAGTCCCGTACTGCAGAAAAAAAACAGCTTTACAAGGTGTCGGAAAGCCAGGGAGGGATAGTTCATTACTTATTCACACTGCACTCAGTAAAATAAACATCACTGAATTAGAGTCAGCAGATGATGATCCTACTCAAAAATCCTTCATTGGTGACCAACAGTTTTGTTCAGCAAGCTCCCAGTACGCTTGCTCGTGGCAAGAAAGCTCTGATCCCATCTGTATTTCTGCTACTTACTGCTGAAAGTTTCATCATTTAAAACTGCCCTCACTGCTTTCTTCTGGGTCCTTTCCACCTTTATCTTTTATATCTGATTTCATTCTTGTATACAGAAAAGGATCTCATTTTTAAGAGCACATTGCTATGTACTCTTTCAAATTTATTTTTAAAATTCCCTTTATTCATTAATCACATTGGATCAAATATGAATACAAATACAATGAAAGAGGAAGAGAATTAACAGAAAACTAAGAAAAACTGATCAATCACCTCCTCTCCTTTCTAGTTGTATGGAAGCACGTCCTTTGTGAATCAGAGTAGCACAAACTACTCAGAAAATAAGACAAAAACTCCCTAGCACTATGTTAAAAACAAATTGCACCAGAATCAGCTGAACAAAAAGGTTAGTTCTGCTGTGGCTCAGAAGCTCAGCTGAACATCACAAATGCTGCCTTTAATGGAAACAGGCAGCCGAAGTGTAAAACAGGGACAAGAGAAGCAGCTTACTGTTGACATCTTCCCAGCCTTCCTACGCTATTTAAAAAAAAATTAAACAAGAGATGTATTCCATCTTTGTAACAGGAAAGTGTTTCTTCTTGTGGTTCACCAGTCAGCTTAGCACAGCACAGATTTCATCCCTGTGCAGAATATACTGTTCCAGGTCTTTTTCAATCCATCTCTACATCCCTCATTTCAGAAACACATCTCTAAGAACAACAGGTACATCCTTGTGAAGATGCAGCTGGTTAAACTCGATGCCATGAGTTATGAAGTAGTTGATAACTGACGGGAGCAGTGTCATTTCAGAAAGAGGAAAAAAATGCACAAAGGATGCACTGCAACTTTATGTCAGCCTTCCTGCTGCTCCCTGCTTCCAAGTACTCCATAACTCAGTGCAAGTTCAAATGAAGGAAAGATGCCTGTGTTTATAACTTATGATTTTATCCAGACAGTACTAAGAACACATCAGGAGGTCATATTTTATCATGATTTTATTGCCCATAGAATCACTTTTTAGTACTGCTGTGGCAGCAGTTGGACAAGTAACAACCCTGAGGAGGCAGATATTAAGGCAAGGCAGATTTTGAATCAATATTCCGTTGTGACCTGAGTAGTACACTGAAGTTAAATGTTAGTATCAGCCATTGTAAAATTTTTTTTAAAGCAAAATGACTAAAGGTTTTCACTGCCTATGAACTTACTTAGCTTTAAAAAGGTCAGCTGACAAAGTCTCTGTTACAAGCCACTTTATGATACCTAAAAATGCACAGGAGCCATCTATTAAACTATTTAATGTATTACCTGTGAGAACAAGTTTCAGTCCGTTTGGCTGCTGAAACTGTAACTGAGGAGAACTGGAACATTCTGTCACTAACAAGACCACAAAGAAATTTAAGTAAATGGTGATTAATGAAACTCGTTCCCTGGTAGTTCTGATAATCTTCATTGATTACCCCATGACCCAGAAAAAGCTTTCTATCACTTGTAGACACTAAGCACCATTAGCACCTCTAATGCTAGATACACTGATTTAAGTCCCACAAAGAATTTAAGAGCAGTAAGATGGCAGCATAAAAGCAATTAATGGCTTTTTGATTGAACTACTGATTAAAAAAGGTACTAAATAACAGCTGTTTCCAGGAGAACTGGAAATTACCTTCTCTTTTTTTAATTTTGTATTAATCATATCACAAATTTGGAAATTCCTTAAGGAGATCAGTTATTTTTGTTCTTGAACTCTCAACACATATCAAAATTTAATACACTCAGATTTCTCTTCTAACTGTAGCTTAAAACAAAAATGTTCTTAGCAGAGACAACATGTATTAAAAGTCAACTCCAGTGTCTACTTCATTCTCTGAATACTCTGAAGTAAGTTTAAAAAAAAAAAAAAATCACAATTGTAGAAACAAACAATTGAGTTTTGCTTCTAAAATGGCATGAAAATTACATGGGCAACCAGAGAAGATGCAACTTGGCCAAGCTCAACACAGGACTGAGAAAAACTGTCTTCTAATGCAGAATGCTTGAATAGCTACTCCACCTGTCCCTAATCTGCCCAGTTATCTATGCAGAAGATACCGATGAGAAGACTAAACACCACTACCCATGACTCAATACATGCAATCAAAGTAGGAAGCACAAATCCCTGAAGATTCCTGGCTCTCTACAACTCACCAATTTGCTCCTCCTTCCCACTAGTTGCCTTCCTTTTTTTTTACCTTTATGAAAACTTACATTAATAAAGGATATTGATACCAAGGCATCTAAAATTTGGAACAGTTCATGGTTGGCAGGAGTGTTTTATGTAGCAGCTATTATAGATTAATAACCTGTAAGAAGCAAACTTGCTAACAGACGTGGTATTTATCTGATATCTGAAATACAGGAAAACATGCCAACTCTATGGCACATAAATCCCTCCCCATATAATGTGAGATGTTCCCGAACCCTGTCTATCCAGAGCCTCCACAGAAGAGTTTGTGGGCCTCGAAGTTGTGTTCTCCCCATCATTATATAAGCTAGTGGAATAACCATGTGTATTATTTCCTCCACAGCTCTGCCTTTGCTGCTTTTTCACACTTTTGTGAGGAAAAGCTTTTTTTTTAAATTCATCTCATTGCTTTCTACAAGATTTAGCATAATGTAAATGTTTTGAGCCAGCCTAAGCTTCCCCACAGCTAACAACCATGTATTCCCTGAATTCTCATCTCATATCCACTGTGACAGAAGGGCACACACCAGCCTGTTTAGTTAGCATGTCAACAATGAGAAGGCCAATAATGTTTAATGTAATTTAAATTGTCATTATTAGGCTTCAGCATCAGCAACTTCAGGACAAACAAGGGAAGAACAGAAATCATCAGCTTTGGTTTACGGCTGCTTTTTGGCAGGCTCAGAAAACAGATTATTGTGTCAGTTCCATTTGATTCATGCTCAGAAGGTCTTAAGAAGTATGTGTAGACATTTCCTTTTGTTGGCAGAGCAGAATCTGAGCCACAAATTGTGGGAGGCTTGAAAAAAAAGTAATTGGGGGAAACATTGCTACACGCTTGTTGTTTAATGATCTTCTCCAGGCATCTGTTAGTGGTCATCACAGAAGATACTGGGATGAAGTCAACTTTCTGTCTAAGCCAGCAACAGCTCTTACGTTCCTAAAACACATGTAAAGATTCTGAAGGATTCTACAGGTTGTGTATATGCTACAGCCAGGCTGGCATAATCTCATTTCCAAAGCCAGTTAATAGAAAACTCAGGGCAAGGAGGATTTACTGCTCAGACACACTGTGATTCCAAATGACACAAGACTTGAAATAAGGACACCTGAACTTCAGGATCAAACTCTAGTCTTGATATGTTTAAGCTCCCATTACACTTACTAGAGACCTAGTCATCTTACAGAATTTACTTCATTGCAATTCAGTTGACCAAACAGTAGGTGACCACTCTCTGGCTCCACTGACAATACCAGCTGGATCTCCACTGCTTTAACAGGAATTTAAACACAGGTTGCAGGTGGACATGTCCACACAGTGGTCTAAATTTACACGAAGCCTGCCTAAAACACACTGAAAAAAGCTCTCTGTTGGTAATACAGCCAAGTCCAGACCAAAGGTTCTGTCAATGTGGCCATACCAATGAAGCGATATGAATGGGTACCACTTACAAAGACTTCCATATAAATTCCGTTCTATTCATCTAAGTTTTCTGAATGATAAAAAGTTGGGCTAAAGCTTCACACAACACATGCTTAAACTCACTTTTGGAACACTTAGTCGAAGCTTTCCAGCTATTTCTGAGAAAAGTCAGTAAGAAAAACATTTTGCTCATCTTAAAAACACCCTCACTCACAGGACTTGCAATTTGGCAGGAACAGCAGTGGGGGGGGGTGGGGTGTGTGTGTGTGCAACTTTTGCCCTTACCCTGCAGATCTATCCAGATGTGACCAAGCTTAAGAAAACTGTTTTATTTAATGTAAAACACTTCTAAGAGTTTGCCCGTGAAAAGTCATAGGAAAATCTACTTGTGTTGATCACAACTGGTCCCCTCCAACTTCTAGCACTGGCCTGACTAACGTGTACCCTCTGCAAAGATTGCTTCAGTATGGCAGGGATTAGAGAGGGGAAGTCTGTAATAAATACTCTAAGCCGAAGCACAATAAGCCACTGGAATGGTAAGCAGACATCCCTAAGGCTCTTGATACTACTGTCACATAAATCAGCTGGGAAATGAGAGTATCTAGTACACAGAGAAATGGACAAACATGGGTCAAAGAGACAAAAGGGACTAACTACACAGTGTGAGTCTGAAGGGACTGGGAGGAGAACCCACGGACTGGGATGGAAGCTGAAGAGAGGCAGTGATGACACTTCAAGTGCCATTTAACTAAAACTGGGCACTAAAATAGGGTAAACTGATGTGTTAAGACATAGGATATGGTGAAGGGACAGATCTTAGAAGATACCTGGGGAGAAAGGAATAGAAAGGCTAAGAGGATGGGATGCAGACAGAACAAGAAAGAGTAGAGGTGCCTAAAAAATATCAGCTTGAACAAAAAGTCAGAAATCTGAGGCAGCAGAAATTGGATGCAGGAAAAGAACACTGTCCTCTGGCTCCTAGTGCTCTATTGCTACCATTAACTGTCTTAAACCTGCAGTTTGGGAGGTCTGCCTTTGCCTTTTTTCCCCTGACACAAGCAACACTACAGTCAGATAATAACAAGGCAATACAGAGACACAGACAAAGGAATGGACACACATATGTATGCACAACTATAACTAGCTATGTATATAAAACACAAAAAGGATTGTGGATCAAACATGGATTGAGGACACAGAATAGATCTCTTAAAGGAAGTCTCTGCATTACAGAGCCTCTTCTAGGACTGTGCTTACTTTGCAGAGGGAAAAAAACTATAGGAAGAGTTGTGTATTGCTTGAGGAATTAAAAAAGTTTTGGCAACTGAACAATGACCTGCAAACCAGTTCTAGTTTCACTTCTTTCAGAGAGCTCTTTTATGTTTGGGGCAGGGCACTATGAAAAAGTTTTCTTTTTTTAGTCCTTAAATTTACTTCGAAAGGCTAGGGTTCTCCCCTCCCTCTGCTAAAAATAGTCCAGATTTCTATCTTAGATTATGCACTCACTTCAACAGAATGAGGAAAAACAACAGTATCAGTGTGACTTTGTGAGTAAATTGGAGTATTTTTAAATTCTTTCAATTTGCCATCCAAATTAGCAGATATTTTTAAGTTAAAGAGACAAAAAAAAGAAAATAAATAATTCAACTTCTCTTCAGGAAAATGGAGCCCAAGATGGGCTCCATTAAAAGGACACTTAAAACTGCTATTTGGAAAAAATTATAGACAAGTTATTCACATCTTTATTACAGTAGAAACAACACAGAAAAACCTGTGTGGAAATGAGTAGTTCTTTCCTTTCGGCAGTATCTGAATGGTCTACATAGCTACACATTGAACAGCAATGAATAAAATGTAACAATGAAGACTTTTTCCTAGGACAACAATGCCCATGATCCGGGGCATTTGTTGACACTCACCTGACCATGAGCCAGTAGTGTCCCCAGGTGGCCCAGAAGGCCAATGGCATCCTAGCCTGTATCAGGAATAGCATGGCCAGCAGGACCAGGGAGGTTGATCATCCCCCTGTGCTCAGCGCTGGTGAGGCCATACCTCAAATACTGGGTTCAGTTTTGGGTCTCTACAAGAAAGACATCGAGGCCCTGGAGACTCAGGGAGACTTTATCACTCTCTACAACTACCTGAAAGGATGCTGTGGTGACATGGGGGTCAGCCTCTTCTCGCAGGTAAGTAGCAACAGGATAAGAGGATAAGAGCTGCAAGTTGTGCCAAGAGAGGTTCAGGTTAGGAATTAGGAGAAATTTCTTCTCAGAAAGAGTGGTTGGGCATTGGAATGGGTTGCCCAGGGAGGTGGTGGAGTCACCATCCCTTGGGGTGTTTAAGGAAAGGTTGAATGAGGAACTTAAGGACATGGTTTAGTTAGTAATATAGGTGGTAGGGGGACAGTTGGACTAGGTGATCTTGGAGGTCTTTTCCAGCCTGAATGATTCTGTGATTCCATGGGCTGAACTAGCCGTTCTGCATGTGATCATACCAGGAAGGCCTGTACAACCAGGCACATGCACAAAGGATATTAATTGTGTGCACGAGCCATTACGTGGAGACAGCCTGTCCTGGGGCATGCCCTAACTTCATGCATTTGATTTTAAACTCTTAATAATGCACTCTTTTAACAAAGATTTTGTTGATGGATTAACTCGGTTTAACAGAGTGTCAGCAAATTTCACTGTATATACTCAACTATATGCCTAATTTACAAGGTAACAGTAGGGATGGGATGACAAGGAACTCTGGATTATGTACAGACATAAAAAAAAATACAAGAATTTCCTGCCTTTATTACCTTCCTCATTAGTGAGCACCTCCTTAGTATTCCTTCCCCACTGACTGCAATCAGTACCTTATTGTTCATAATTCCTATTTCCTTGGCTGTTCCTAAATTGCGCTCTCCAAATGGCACAGAGTCATCGTAAACAAAATCCTACATCTTCAGTTCACTAATTTTTGTAAATTGAGCTCAAATAAGGCAATTAGATGGCATACTTTGAAACTACCAGCTTGAAACATTAATATAATTTCTTTTCTAATAAAAGCTTCACATGTTTTATCTGGCTGGGGCTTTTAGGGTTTTTTTCAATTTGGCTAAATTAGTCACTTAAACATATTTCTCCCATTCCTCCTCCCAAAATGTGGTATCCCCAAACATTATATAACCCTTTTTTTAATTTACTAGCTACTGAAGTACACAAAGAAGCTCCTCATCTTTCCATCTTATTCCATCACTGACCTTCCATGGGCAAGCATTGTGAAGTGCAACATCTTGACCTAGAATTTCAAACCCCGAAATTACTGGCCAGGCACTTAGCAGGTAATTCAACTATTGTTCAGGGAGGGGAGGATAAGAAGGGGCTGCTCATTTTGTTTTGTATCATGCTGCCTCAGTGGCTTGCGAAGAAAAAAAGCTGCCAAATTTTGTAATGAATTCCACAGAACATTAAGTCTGATGCTTAGCAGAAGCTATAACTGTTAAGTAAATGATATCCTTTTGATGAATACCCTTATTTGAAAACAACATTGATTCTTCTAACCCTTTAGCAGTGTCCCAAAACAGATGTGCACAACTGCAAATTCTGTTTGCTTTCAGGTTTACGAAGTGTGATGACATTTTTACAATCATGCATGAGCCCTTTTACCCAGGAGTAAAATAAAACACAATAATTCTTCACCATCTGTTTGTTAATTTTGCATTCATTTAACTTTGCATTTTAAACTAATAATCATTTTCTTATAATATAGTTTGTTCCATTGGTAGAAATTACAGCTGTTCAATTAAAAAAAGAATGGTTTATAACAGCACAGAGTTTTTCCTCTAAATACTTCCATTGCTCTTAATTATAGAGATATTAGTGCCATTGAACGGAAAAAACTGTCGGGAAATAGTGTTATGCTTTGTATGTCACA
This sequence comes from Zapornia atra, assembly GCA_013400835.1. Classification (NCBI taxonomy): domain Eukaryota; kingdom Metazoa; phylum Chordata; class Aves; order Gruiformes; family Rallidae; genus Zapornia; species Zapornia atra. The sequence continues at coordinate 135,554 of VZTU01018839.1, forward strand.
GATTCCCTTAGTAAATATACATATTTACTTCTGTTCCAGCACCAATTCCCACCTGGTCTCTTTTACATTAAAATTCCTTTTCTCCACTACAAGATTCCGGGTGGTTTTTAATGTTGCTGTGTATAACAGGCTTCTTACGCTCTTGAAGGAGCAAAGCACGAACAATTAGATAAAGCTTCTGTTTCATGCGTCGTATGTAGTTAAACAAAGCACAATCCTGTTTCTTCATAATGCTTTTCTTTAATCTCTAATGACAGGCCAAGGCGGTTTTGGCATTTTTTTTTAATCTGGTTACAGCTAAACTAGGACTAGAAAAATGTCCTAAAAGCTTTTTCTCATAATGTCTGCAGTCAAATGGGGAAATCCCATTCCTGTCTGAAAAGTAAAACTGCACTGAAATAACATGAATAATACATTGCTACCAGTGAAGGGGAAGTAATTTGGGTCAACAAAAGACACGGCCCTGGAGAAAGAGCAGGAGCCAGCCTGAGATTCTGAGAGTCTTGGTTTGGATTCTGTGTTATACTCTGGACAACTCATTTTCCAGCTGCTCCACACAGATCAGGCTGGAAGTCCACAGCGAGGTTACAAGTCCTAAACATAGACTGCCCATATGCTAACAGACTGGACAGTCTACTTCACTGTGGTTCCTAAGCTTAATAACCATAATCATCTACAAACTCACTCTCCAAAAGACACGAGCTGCTCAGCTAATTCATGTGAGCCGTCTCGTAGTATTAGAGAGACTGTTCAGATGACTGAAACAATCAAGATTCAATCACTGTTTTCTAAAACCTATTTTATCTGACAGCACAGAAATGTTAGCATCAGATGATCATCCTAATTCCATGGTAGTCTTAAGATAACAATGCCGTCACACTACTAGGATGAACACTTTACTAAAAACCCCCATAAACAAGAGATGGTTTACCACAGCATGAATTGATTTCAATTAAAGGAGTTCTGTAAAGGCTGAAAACCACCAAACTGGCACATAAGACTATAACTGTGCAGTCACTTAGAGAAACGAAGTTCCCTAAGTACCAATTACAACAGGTTCACATCAAATTAGGAGCGGAGGTACAACCACACGTTACTGTGATGCTCAGCTTCCAGTCTTACCAGAATCCTGAGTATTCTGACCTTTTAGTTTCTCAGATGAGTGAGCATTGCTGCCAGGTCCGACCTTTACTGGGGGATTTATCCATCACAATATTTTACATCTGACAGAAAGCAAACATTCTGGAGGAGCCCAAGGCATGTTCTGATGTGATGGATGCATAATAGTAATGGTCTTCCCAACAATTCACCATCTATTTCAAATTACTCTCATTAAAACAAAACCCTCACCTGGAATGACATTTAGGAAACTTGAAACTTATCTATTCAAAGTATCAAATCCATTTACATGTCGGAAAAACACCCATTTTCCTCACAAAGCTCAAAGAATATTGTCTTCTATCATTTCTTTCAAGGTCTCCATTCACTTGTAAAGGTTTATGCTTTGTCAACACACCCTCCTGGAAATACCATACAAATACTAGTAAGATTGCTGTAACAACCTACAGTAATCAAAAGGGGAGGGGAAAAAATACCAACAGTATTTGTTTGGACATCTGACAGCAGTTACTCACATCCAGATTCATTACTTACTCTACAGAATCTACAATTTTTCCCAATTCTTTGCAAGGCAATATGGAAGTGTGTGTGTGTGAAATTATTTTTTTTTTAAACAGAAGGAAATATTACTTTATGAATTAAAAATCTGAAGGCTAGTAGTGGGAATATATCTTCAGTTTTATCAAAAACATTGTCTAGACTGCAGATTGAATACGTGTATTCTCACTGTATCTGAAGCAAGACCACGTCACCAAAATGTACTTAGGGTGTATCAACTTGTTTTATGCTGTTAGATGCTCCAGGAAGCAAGTATTTATTTATTTATTTTGTAACAGTTACTTTCTCCCCCTCAACATGCTGAAAAGAAACAGAATGACTTTGAAGGAATACATTACTATCAGTGAAAAAAATACACACTAGCAAAATAGCTTATGGGAAATGCTGATTTGAGAACACGCTGCTTCAGCAGTTCTTCAATTAACATTATTAAATAGGATTCTTAGTATTAATATTAATCGTGACTGTGATTCATGGAACACCCACAAGTTCACTACTGCCAGCAGTCCTACCACTGTCTGCCTACTTCATACTCTCAGGTCAGTTCTGCAGAATGGAGAGGACGATTATATAATTAGAACCAAACAACATTAATTCTTTCACAGAGACAGATGGCTATCAGTAGTAGCCCAGATCATTATAAAAAACAGCTTTAGCACAGGTCACGTCAGTATTTATCACTTGCACACGAGAGGCAACTGGTCCACATTTGTGAAGATTCCTAAGATGTCAATCTCATGCCTGAGTTGTTCCATGTTATTAAAAAAAACCAACAAAACACTCAAGGCCACCTGCATTAATGGGACTACTTCATACTGATGCCTGCAATATTTATGCTCAATCTGCAACTCTGGGACAGAACTTACACTAATGGAAGTCAATAACAAAATCTTTAGGGAGTTCAAAACTATTTTTTGCTAATGGTTTGATTTTACAAGCTGCTGAGTACTCCAATCTCAGAAGGAGTTTTTAGGCTACAGCTTAAAAGCAAACTGATGCCAACAGACTAATGCGGGTACTCCTGAGTTTTAAATTAAAATATGTTTGTATGGGGTTTCTGAGGATGGGTGAAAACCTCAAATGAAAACCCATAATATACCTTATATTAGCAGGAAAAATATTACTCACTCTTTTGATTGAAATAATCAAAACCACTTAGAAGTTCAGTCTCTCTAATGAAATTAAAGTTCTCATTAAAAAAAAAAAAGCACGTGACTCACATCCATGAAAAATTTAAAATATGTGTTTAAATAAAATACTATTTAAAAAGAAAACTGCTATGAAACCAAGATTAGAGTCAACTGTCTAGTAACCAATGCTACAGCTCAGCAAATATACCTACAGCTTATCCCATGGGGGTATTTTTTTCCTTTTATTCATGTGGTATCTATCAAAACACACACTTCTGAAGGCAAGGAAGATGCTTTTTTTACTTCTACAACACACAAAGCATAATGAGGAGCCCTCCTTGACTAAAACTAAGTAATATTAACTACAAAAGACTGATTAGTCTTTCTTCATTTGTGTAACCATCACACAAAGACAAAATTAGAGCCTTAAGCATTAACATTAAAAAACCCAACAGATCGATTCACATTAGCCATGGAAAAGGCTGAATATAAAATATTTAAATGAACCGCAGCCACGAGTGAGGTGGTAGTAAAGTGTGAGAATGAGGGTTGCATTCAAATACCTACAAACATGAGGAGACAGGTGGTGCTGCTACACTTCCTTGAAAAATTTTCAAGGGGCTTGATGTTTGGCATGCTTGTTAAGAGATGGGTACGTTTTCCTGACTGTAAAAAAAAAAGAGCTCCAGCCTTCTTATCTGCTGAAAATGTTTATGGCACAGTAATTTAAATAAACTCATAAATTTCTTCATTAATACTTAGAGGAATATTTTGTTATTTCCTTGTTCCACATTTAAGATTTGGGGCCATTATATTGTCACTTTTCAGAGATCAGGTTGTCCCTGGGTTTTTTTAACATGTAAGCCCCCAGAATAGCTTGGTACACACAGATTATAAACTCTTGAAATCAAATGCCCTCTTGAAATCAAATGCCCAGCTAGAGTGCTACCTCAAGACGAATGAGTATGTCACTGCCTTAATGCTTAGGGTAACATTTAAAAAAGATGCTGGGGGGAAGAATATAGGGAATTTCTTTGGGTGTATTATGAAAAAAGTGTTTTCTACTCAAGTCATGCAAAAGGGAAGAAAAGGTCTTTGTGAAACACACTTCACCAGTTTGGAACACACACTAAACAATTTCACTTCAGAGCTTTCAGTAAATTATTTCAGTGAATGTTACTGAATAAAGGAAACCTGCACTGGAAATTCCTTGAGGAACATAAGCCCTTTCATGTTTCTCGGCTAGGCTTTTCAGCTTTCATTTCTGGGCTATTGCTGCTTCTCTCTCAGTCTCTCTTTGTGCCCCTAGTCCATTTTATCTGCTTCCTACACCTCACAGGCTGCCCTTAGCATCTGCAGTGCCTATCGTCTATTCAGCATCAAAACCCTCTCAGGAATGTCTTTGTAGCAACAAGTCCTACTACCCACATATTCAACATCTAGAGTTCAAGAAAGGTGCATCTTTCAAAGGATTCATCCAGGAAAAACCCCACACACTGAAAACTCTACAGCTGACTCCGGTTTCCGACTTGAGTGCCAAGGGACCGCTCTCTGGGCAAGCTCCCACAGAACAGCCTCCTGGCACCACAGCAGGAAACCAGCAGCACCACTGCGGTGGGAGAGAGAAAGGGAAAGGTGAGGCTGAAAAATATCAATCGCTTTTCTTTAGATGAAGCCCTATGAACTGTCTCAATGAAAGATGTCTTGTGCTGCCTAAGCAACCCAAGTCTCTTCTCTCCTCATTTGTTACTGTGCTCCAGAAATGCAGTTATGGGAAAGATCATTTATGTAGGTACGCCTGCCAGACGTGACACTGTGCTTCTGCTCAGGTCTGAAAAATCACAGGGGGAACACGACAAGGACGTCACAGATACCCTAGTCATGCACTGGAAAAACGTGATGCTGTATGAGAAATCCTGTCTTACTCTGAATAAAGTTTATTACTTAAACCTAAACTGTTTCTACTGGAATACACTAGTCTTTGTCCCTTTGCTGGGACAGGGGGCTAAGCTCTAGCACTCATTTCTTACGGACCAAAGAAGGAAAATACACAGTTCCACCCTAAGAATTGAGTTATAATGGCTTCCTGACCAAGGGGAGCAATGGGGCAGGCACCAGTCTCTTCTCTTTGGCGACCAGGGATAAAACCTGAGGGAACAGCATGAAGCTGCAACAGGGGAGGTTTATGCTGGACGTTAGGAAGAGGTTCTATACTGAGAGAGTGGTCGGGTGCTGGAACAGGCTCCCCAGGGAAGGGGTCACAGCGCCAAGCTGGTCTGAGTTCAAGAAGCATCTGGACGATTCCCTCAGTCCCCTGCTCTGACTTGGCTGGCCCTGTGTGGAGCCAGAGTTGGACTCAATGATCTTTATGGGTCCCTTCCAACTCAGGAGATTCTGTGATTATAACATGCACCGACACTACTTTGCTGTGTAGACAAATTCACAATGTTTGCATTCATATACTTGGAAAAAGAAAGGTAGAGATACAGACACAGCTGTTAGTGCACAGACAGCTTAGGACAAAGCAAATCAAAGGAGGAGTATAAAAAAAACCTATCGGTTCATAAACGAATGCTCGCCTTCCCCAATCACTGTGATTCTTGTAAATAGAATCATCATGTTGAAGACAATATAAAAATTAACTACAGCTAAATTGGTCTCACATTGCTCTTTTTTCTATCAACTGGTCAAAATCGTGCCGATAACAAGTAATCAAGCAAGGAACTATTATAAAGACTGCAAAGTCATGTTAACATATTTGCACTTGTTATGAGCCCAACTTCCAAAACAAGTACCCAGAAAATGCTCTAAATCAAATGCTTTGCCAACATTTGGTGCAGCAATTCTCTGCCGCCCATGAGGAGGACAGTGTGTTTTACGTCTGCGAAGAAAGGAACATTTTCCGTTTCTTAAGATGCTAATTATAAGAAGTGCTAAAGTGGGGATATGTCATACAGCCTTGAAATAAATATTTCTTCACATTTATAATAAGACTTTTCCACTCATAAAAATTCCAAAGGCCTTAACACACCAAGGCATATTACGAGTTTTACTGGAATATTAATAAATATATTTAATAATGGGAAAATAATTGAAATATGATGTGTTTCTTTAAAATTAAGTTTTGGACTTGCACAAAGTCAGACAGCCTGGTAACTACCAGATTATCCTAGAAACAAGTTTTTAATTAAATAGTTTTATTTTAATACTGTATCTCTGTATCCCTTTATCTTTTTCAGTGGTTGTGTGACCTGTGAAGTTACTTAATGATAATACTATACCTCACATCAGAGAATGCAAATCTGAAATAGGAATCCATCTGATGATTAGAGGGGAAAGTAAAAACAGATCAGCTATCCATTCAACAAACCTCAATTACAGTACCACAACCAACACTTAAAAACTCTCCTTCAGTAATGGACGCAGACACTCAAGTATCAATGTATTCACAAGCAAGCAGCAATTAAATCAGGAAAATAAAGGATGTTTTCTTTCTCATAAATGGAAAATTCAAAATTAAAATTTATCTCAGATCTCTTCTTTCATCAAAAGTGTTTAGACTTTGCCTAGGCCACATTTATTCCACATGCTATCGCCTCTCACTTTATGATCACACTATTCAGAGCCCTCTAATTCACAGCAATCCTTTCAAACTTATAAATACGTCACTGAAGATCCACGGCCAAGTGTGGAGTCTAATTAGATCCCAAGGTATCCATATTTTACGTGCCAAAATAATTACAAAAACATATTAGAAGCAGACAAGTGTAAAATTTTTGATTCACATTTAACTCAGTTTGAACCATTACTTCATTTTCTTACATACCAGCAGGGATATAGGAAAATGTATTTTATTTTGTACCAAGGAAATGGGGTCTATGAGACAACTGGGGAAACCAAAACTGTCTTTTGAAAGCTAAGTCCTAAATTTAGTCATTTTGAGGGTGTTGTGTTTTGATAGGGAACAAATTATTTATCTGTAAGAACTGTAATTTAGGTTTTTTCTATTCGGTGTTTTACTACAGAAGAAAAAAATAGAATGCACAAAATCCCACTGGGTAATTTTTTTTGGGGAAAAAAAAATCATTAAATTTGGCTAAAACAACTATAGGGTTAAATTTCTTTTCTGCATAAAGTATATTACATTATGCCTTATTTGCTTTGGCCCCTGGAGTCAGATTATAGGTGAGAACAGGAAAGGGTGAATTCTTCAATAATCCTAGTCATTTCAAATGTCGACCTTCTCATCTGATATTTCTCACTCCTTCCCTATGGCTGTTTCTTCTATTTCGATGTACGCTTTTCAAAGCAGCTGCTACAGCACCGTGACTTCAAATGAACAACACAACGTCATGAGAAACCATATTTTGGTTCAAACAAAAGGATACTCTAATCATTGTTTATGTGACAAAATTAATGAGAATTAAGTTGTAAATATTACTAGGTAGGCAGGTATCTGTTCTCAAATTGCTGGAACTGCAAAAAACTGATAGAGGTCCCATGGCAGCTCTTGAACCAGGGCAGATTCACCAAAGTTGTACTGACATTATTTATGGTGTACAAAGGGGTTCCAGAAGAATTACATGCAGTAAATCAAACCCCACTATGATAATGTAAGATATTGTGGCTGCTTTGTAAAACTTGGAAAATACAGTTATAAAATAACTGACATAGCATTTCTGATGTCATTAACAACCTGTAAGAACAGCTTGATTCACATTCTCCAAGACACAAAAGTGTCTATGGCTTTAGGTGACCAAAACCCAAACCCTTCTGGGACAGAGTAATTCATGGAAATAATTTACAGTGTTAAAATATCACCAAAGCTGTACTAGTAGCCATTATGTCTTTCCTTTAAGTACAAACCTTATCATCACTGGCAGGGAAATGGCTACAAATCTCCAGAGGAATTACAAAATAACAATAAGGACATTAATGGAAAACCAAATATCTCATGTCCCCACCTATGAACTGTTACAGTTTTTCTCAAACTTGCTAGAACTGAATGAAAGTACTAAATTGACCAACAGCATATGGAAGTGTCTTCCTGACGAGACATATGTCACTGTTCCTCTAGGCTTGCTCCAGCACTTTCTGTGCTAGAGTTCTCCAAGAGACAGTTACCCATAAAAAAAAGTAAAATGTTATTTTGGAAGAGCATTTCCTGCAGTACTTTCTCTCTCCATTCCAAGACAAAAGGAACTACAGGGGGGAAATCTTCCAAAAGTTAAAATCAGAACCCACTCCGACAGGACAGCCAGGTAGTCAGTCCCAAGCTGCAGTGAAGGGAGATGAAGAGAAGCCAAGTGTCTTGTGCATGTTAAGAGTACTGTAAAACACTCAAGAGTTAGGGGAGGAACTTCTGAATACCAGAGCTGCTCATTCAGTGTCACATTACAAAGTTGCTTCTTGAGAAATTGGCAAATATAGTCGACTCTGCCCACAACTGGTATAAACAATTATGGTCTTTATTGCATTTTCCCCTGGCTTTAAGAATTACTAGTTCTTCCAATACTGAAAAAAAAGGTGGCAGCTTTTAGAGCACCAAGAAACTGTCAATCCCCCACAGTACGCCAAAAAACCCTAGACATGGCTATATGCTCTCTTCAGCGAGGCTGAGACATACATGAAGCCCTATCTGAAGGATTCTGTCATCTAAACCATTTTTCACACAGTTTTTACATCAACAAAAAATAAAGCTAGATGAAAAATTGCCATGGCTAAAACAATCCTCCCTCCCCAGCGTATGAAGTTGATAGTTTATAAAGATTATGATTATATATGAGGAAAAACAAAAGGAAGTCTCCATTTAGTCAAATTGGTTTTCAAATGAAAGCAGCACAAGGAAACATCGACAAATACCACTAAAAACATGGGTAAACCCAACAAAATGAGGAGCATATTATGGCTAAGAGGTGAATATATAAACTTTTTCAAAGAAGTATAAATGTTTGCAATGGTTCTCAACATTCTCCTGAATTTCTTTATAGCTCAGCTTGGTAAGCACCATGCTAAAATCCATTTTTGAACAAAGAGTTAGAAGCAGTAGAAGGGCTTTAAGAAACAATTGGAGTAAGAGATTTAATACGCATACATTGTAACATTGCCCCAACTTGGAACCATCTACAAACAGCACCATCTCCTGCCTCTGGTGACAGAATTCAAGGGAAGCTGCCTTTAAAAAAATTTTTTCAAGACTGTGTTACCATGTGAAAAGGGCTTACAGGAGAGAGGAGTGTCAAAACAGCAGATCGTTCTGAGTCTGGAACAAGGCAAGATTCTATTGATTAGCTTGCCTCCATGGAAAGCAACAACTCCTACAGTTCTCAGCAATGATAACATGCCAAACACAGCCTGCAGAAACTCAGCAGGAGCTGAAAACAGCTGCCTTGTACAGAAAGAAGGTACTACCCTGATCTACCCTGATTAACTAAAAAAGAAAAAAAAAAAAAGAAATAGAAAAATGGATGGGTGGAAGACAGCAATTTTTCAGCTGTCTGGCTGCATGAGCCTTGGTCCTGAAGAAATACTTGACTATTACTGGAAAAATGAAAACTGTGAAGCAGATAAACATGCAGAGAGCTATACAGAATTTCAAAGCAAACAGAAATCTACATTTTATAAAATAGAAACCAAGCAAAAGAGTGTTTGGGAATGTCTGCATCAGACGCTTCATTGCTATCATGTTTCCCTTACTCGGTCTCCAAGTAGACAGGAACCTCCTTCTTGGTTTCCATCATTAGTTTGACTTCAGTGTCCTTGACAAATTCTCCCAGACTTGTAAACTGCTTTTTACAACTTATCAGAAGAAAAAAACAGGCTGGGAAAGTTACCACTGCATTCCTTTCTTGAGCGTAGTTCAAACACATTACCTACTAAGTCTTCCTTAAATTCACTTCCTGAATTGAGATAGTTACATCTTGGGGAGAAAGAGCAGCCCACCTAGTTTGGGACTTTGTACCCTACAGAAGGGCTATGGGTGAGCAACAAAAGGCAGACAGATAGGAAACTTTATTTACTTTCCTCAGCTGACTGTAAAGAAACAGCCACCTACTCAATATATGGAAAATAAACACGGGAATTATAAAGCAGTACTTAAAAATACCTGAAAATATTTCAGAAGCCACTCATGTTAAAAGCTAAGCAGATGCAAGCCCTGAAGGCCCCCATTTTATGTGGCAATGTCTCAAAAAGCAGCATAGTTAAGAAAGCATAGAAGACTGAAGCCAGAAATTGAAGAAAAAGCAGAAAACTCTGCTTGTCCATGTCTACTTTTTTCAGCAAAACCTCTGATTCTGCTCAACATTTTCCTTTGCTTAGTTTCTTTTACTGTCTCCCTTTCCACTGTCTCTGCATCTCACCACTAGTATCTGTAGAAACACCTTACTGACAGAAGCCTATCTTCATAAAGCTGACAATACGACAGCTGCTTTCCTATGGTAATTGTTATGTACTGAGTAGAGCACTTAAAAATGGTTAGTAATTTAGTTAAGTTTTGGATGAAGCAAATAACAGAATCACAGAATCGTAGGGGTTGGAAGGGACCTCGAGAGATCATCGGGTCCAACCCCCCTGCCAAAGCAGGTTCCAATCACGGGCAGTTTTCTCTCCCCCTCCTCCCCCCTGTAAATTCTGAGTTCTGTTCTTTTAAAGGTGGAAACAAAATTACTCCAAAATCCCATGAAAACCTATTGAAGCAGCAGGGGAAGGAACTGACAGGTCCAGGCATTCAGGCTCTTTAACCCACAGACTACACAAGCTCCAGAGATAAGAATGTGAATTCGTAAGAGTCGCCTTCAGAAAAGCTCTGACACCAAACGTGGTACTTGGATCACCAGCTCTTCCTTAAGACTCCTTACACACAGAAAGTGGTTCTGAGAAAATCCACAGAGTCATAGAATGGTCTGGGTTGGAAGGGACCCCAAGGATCACAGAGTTCCAATCCCCTGCCACAGGCAGGGCCACCAACCTCCAGGCCTGGATCTACACAAGGCTGCCCAGGGCCCCATTCAACCTGGCCTTGAACACCTCCAGGGACAAGGAGGTGACTCTGACTTGCTGATGTAAGCGAGGTAAGCAAGATGAGCTATGAGATGAATTGTCACCTATACCACCCGTGATGGCTGGAGCGCATCTACTACCATAAACTTCACTGTATATTCCAACTGTTATTTATGTGTCAGATGTTACAAACATCTCACATACAGGTGTATGTATGTGTGGTCAGTAATACTTAGCAAGAGGCAAACCCATGGAAGAAAGTCAAAGAACCCCATTGTATCTAGACACAAACGTGTAACAAATTGGTCGATGTCTCACTAAATAAACTGCAGGCCTTCAAAATGAGTGAATCCAAAGAAAGAACCAAAGAAGACTGACACACCAAGCAGGGTATTCTGTGAAGCACACACTGGTACAGAGATCTCTATAGTATTGCATTTTAAACCTTCAGCAGGCAGAGGCCAAGAAGAGAAACAAAATGAATTAACATCCACACTTTAGATTAGGTCAATGAAGTAAACCCACACAAGCTTTATTAATGCAATCACAAGTTCAGTGAAGCTAAATGGACACTTCGAGCAGTAAACAGAGTAATAAGAGACACTGTCATATCCAGTTAAAACAGATTTGCAAACAATAGACTGCCCAACTAATGGGAAACATGAACGTAACTTTGAAATTAGAGAGACCCTCAAGATAAGAGCAGCCCCAAAAAGCTCTTCACAAATTGAAACACCTAAATCCATGGACTACACTATCAAGAAAAAGCTCTTTTACCTGTCAAAAATTAATCTGTACATGAAGGTAAGGAAAAGAAAACACATTTTCCCAGCTAAGGAAAGACATGATTACTGCAGACCACATCATAAAAACATGTCATGCCAGAGGGACTTCCAAGAAGACGGAAATGCCCAACCAAGCAAACAACAACAAAAAAACCCAAAGCAAATTTGGTGGCAAATAGAGGAAATAACATACAGCATGTTTTTATTTAAACTGTTTTTCTGTATGCCCTGAGCACATACTTGCATCTACATTGCCAAAAGCATTCAGAACATTTAAACAGAAACTTTACTTTTAAAATGCAGCAGCATCACACTAGAAAGCATCTCAAAATTTTAGCAAAAGCAAAGCACAAGCAGCTATAAATGCAGAACCAGACATGAACTGCTATGCCTTTCACTCAAAACATCTTAATACACCTCGTGCAAAGAAAACATTCCCTTAAGCTTTTCCACTATCACACAGGATAACCAGCACCTTACACAACTTCGTGCCTTCTTTAGCCTGGTGACCAGTTAAACGGAAGTGGAAAAATCCTTACCAAGCACCACAGCCTGGACACAAGCAAACACAAGATTACTGGGGCTCCCAACCAGCACACAGTAACTCTTCTAGCAATCCCCCACATCGCTGCTCCATGGTCAGGAACAGAGAACTACAGAACAGTTTGCTCCATATTTTAAAAAAAGCAAACAACAAGAAGTAGGCAAAAAATTCCCTGGTGTGATCATGGAATAAAGATGTCCCACTATGCCTAGCTATTCCTCTAGAATCAATCCTAGTTGCTCCTTTACTCTGCCCTCCCTGGGGATATCACAAGGAGGTTTCAGCAAAGACTGAAGAGAAAATACACAGAATGACACTCAATTCAAATTTCTCTCATTTCTCTACATCACATTGAAACGTGTGCAACAGGGGTACCGAGAAATTATTTGCAGAATTATAAAAGATCAGTAGAGAAGCTACAGAACAGCACACAAAAGACAGGGCTGAAATGGAAATTACCACACCAGAGAGATGTAGGATTCTTCAAGAATTCTTAAACATTTACATTATAAACATCTACACAAAACTTAAAATGTACTAATGACACGAGACACCACCACCCTGAGGCACAGAGGAGCAGCAAGGTACCATACCAAAAGAAACACAACTGAAATAATGGAAACAGGGTGAAATCCAATAGCGCAAAATACAAGCTTGAACACTGCAGCAAGGGTTTCTGCTAGAAACCAAAGCATGGGAACGCAAATGGCTGCAGATGGGAATGAACTGATCACAAAGCGACTACAAGCCACCATCATCAGCCAAAACCAGGGAGACTAAAACTTTATAGCAGGGAGATTTTAAAAAAAAA
>VZTU01018839.1:148519-206082 GCA_013400835.1 Zapornia atra
AAAAAAAAAAAAAAGATGACAAATAACCAAAAAACCAACCCCACAACAAAAAACTCCACCAAAAACCACCAAAGAACCAAACCATAAAAACAAAATCCCAAAACACACCACAGAAAAGTCATTAATTTTTGATGTTACTTCATTCTTTTCATTATTTTTTTTAATACATGCACACACCCACATGCAAATTCTTTAACATCTTCAAGCTCATTTAGAACTTAATACTGACTGTCAGGCTCATTCGTTCTGAATAGTCTTTCATTTTGAAAGCGTTTATTTAATACGAGTGTATGTAAAAGTACAAGGCACCAGGAAAGCTGTGTTATACGGCCTGCACTGGAAGACTGGTTTGAAGCAGCTTTTTAGTCCACACAAGAAAGCATTTCCATCTATCTTCTGCATAATTTTTTTGCTATAATGCATAAAATAAGCTCAAGCACAATCAAGGGAAAATCAGCAAAAATTACACAGATTTTTTTACAGCATGGCTGATTAATTTAGGAAAAAATAAAATTATTAAAATAATCTACCAGATATTATTAAATACACCAAAAAAGAAATAGCCACAGGTGGTAGAAACAATGTGAAAAAGATCTCTTCCTCATTTCTAAATGTTATCAGGAGCTGATACCAGGAGTAGCCTGTCCTCTTCAGAGATACCCACTTTTCTAAATACATTCCCATTTCAAAGTAAAAGACAAAATATTTATCTATGTATTTCCATCAACATTTACAAAACCAACATAAGCTTTGAGGTAAACAGTAGCTGGTATAAAAATGAGAATTTTTTACTGTATTTGAGTCACAGCATTTCAGAAGATAAACTGGCAGGATAAGCATTTCCTCCACCTTGCAGGACGTGATAACTGGAACACTTCTTTTGTCTGTGTTTTTTTATTAGCCAGGTACTTACTACATTTCAGTTACCCCAAACCTAATCTATTCCATGCAACTTCCTAAGTCCTTTTCATAAACTGCAAGGGTAGATAGAATTTATCCTGAAGACCTGTCCAAAGAAACCTTGTAATAAAGGTGAGCTCGGAGATCCATAATGGGGATAATTTTGATCATACCTGGTATCACATTAGTTTAACATTTTTTTCCCCCAACCCCCAATGGCTATTTGCTTACTGGATTAAGCACTCAAATCTTTTTACTCACTTCTGTGCTCCCTGAGACAACAGCTTTGTCCACGTTCACTGATAGCTGCTCTTCAGTCTGGCAGACTCCCAATGACCACTCCGCACAGCGGTGATGAGCCCAGCAATGACCTAATGCATTATGGAAGAAAAAGAGCTTTGGTTGTACAACTCTGTCAAGCACTCCTGTAAGCAGGGAACTGGGCTCTAGTAGTAACTAGTAGCCAGACAAAATGAACGGTCTCTCTCCCTCCTATTTTTCTTGTTGCAACATTTAATGCCCTTATCATACACTAAATATATTGCAGTTACTATCAGACACTAAATATACCATTGTGGGTTTTTTTCAGGTAACATATCTTACTCTTTATTTCAGTGTGTTTTGTGTATGTGTTTCTGATTTACTGAAGCCTGATCATCTAATCCTATCAGCAGGGTGTATATGCAATGTTTGTGTGTAAGACACACACACAGAATTGCATTTAATCACTGTAGGCAACATTCATCTATACACGTGCTCCTGACTTATGATTCCCAAAGAACAGATCCAGATCCGTACGCTAATGCTGCACATGCTCACATGCTGCTTTAGAGTTCTCCAGGAAACTTACAAAAGCTCCAAACACAGCATGAACAGAAACACTGCACCAATGACTGAGAATCCATGTCAGTACAACAAACACATTACAGAAATACAATTAGAAATGTTTACGTAACCAAACAATTCAGAATTTTCACAATTCAGCAGGCATCACTTAAAAGAAGTTTCTAACTTAATTCTCACAGAACCCAAGTGAATGATGCGGACTTTCAAAGAAATTCTGTGACAGCTTTATACCAGATTCAAAATGATGCTTTACGTTAGCTGTTGAAATTAGTCAACTTAATCATGACTCCCCCAAAAATCTCTGTAAGGGCCTAGGAAGAGTCATCTACAAATAACAACTGTAAAAAATCAGATTGAGAAAGCCCCCCCACCCATCCACACACACTAGAGTGTAATTATTTAAAACAAATAGTTCTTCCTGGTTTTCTTTAGATTTTGAAATGAGTTTCCATACTCATGAAGGAATGACATTTACATATTTGCACAAATACATTTCCATTTTTGAGGCAAAATACACTACTGGCATCAAGGCATTTGAACACAGATGCTTTCTGAGAAAGTAATTTGTAACTGAATTAAAAAAAAAAAAGAAGATCCATTAAAATGAAAGAGTAGATGATAAACCAGATGGTATTCTGATAGAAAACCAGCAGATACTGGAAACATGCAAGTGTATTATGTCTCTATTGTTCTATCAATACTACTCTTTTATACCTTCCCTTGCATTACTTCTCATAACCCCATACTAGCAGCAGAGTAGGTAAGGCTATGGATTAGGACTTCAAGAATCATCTTAAACTGTGTCTCATTTTTTCCTTTTCTCCCCAAAACAGAATCATCCTACTGAAGGTACTACTACCTGAACACCAGTTCAGCAGATTACAAATATACCCCATACAAAACTGACAACCATTCTATCCAGTACTGGAAGAAGAGACTACACAAAACTAGCACCTAACATTGGGAAAAGCTACAAAAGCATCAAAGACTTGACTAACACCAGAGCACAGAAAGCGAACAGCTAAAAACCCTCACACAGTGTTAGTGTAGCTACTGTACTATTACTAGACGAGAAAAAAGTGGGATTGTAATATTATCTTACCTGTTGGCTCAAATAAGGCTTGAACATCAATGTCATCTGGTAAGCCAACTAAACTGAGTTCATCCCAGAATTTGACAACCTGATCGTCAGAAGCAGTTTGGGTGCTTACACTTGTGTACGATGCTATACTCGATCGAGATCTGTATTGAGGAGCAGAAAAACAAACTCAGAAGTGACCACAATCTTTGTTCAATTAGCTAGATACCTCTCAGTGATCCCAGACTCTGGGAAAGCAAATATAAATTTTTTCCAAACATGACAAATTATAAATCAACATGTACAAAACTATTTCTTCCTCCTACTTCAGCCCAACATTTTTCCCAGTAACAAAGTTTTCGGTTAAAGCTGCTAATCAACAGACCAAAAAAAAAAAAGTGCTTAGCAAAACGTCCCTTTCCACAGCCTGCTCTCTTCCAATTCTTCAGGACACAGATGCTTCTTTTTTTTAAAGCCCACTTCTGTTTGATATTAAAACTTGCCCAACCCTAGGAATGAAGAATTAGGGAAGAGCAAGAAGACTATGTTACCCTGGGGAAGCAGACGTAGAAGGAAGGAGAGAGAGTGGTTTAAGTGGTGAGCACCCGCTGCAGCTTTCATGTGGCCCTCTCCCTGCAGTCTTAGCAGCTGGGCCAGGTACAGTACTGACAGTCTCCTCACAGGAGACTGCCAGAGGTCAGACGTAGGGTGTCTAGATATAAGACAGCAGCTATGGGGAAAAGGTGGAAGACCAACCGGCATTGGAAAAGCTGCTTGGAAATAAATATTTTTACCCAATGCTATCAAGATGTTAAAATTTAAAAAAAAAAAATTTAAAAAATTAAAAAGGGGGGAGAGAAAAGGAGTGTGGGGAAACAGAAAAATGCAGTGATGTCAAGATTACTATTTTAGGCTGACATGGGAGGATCTAGATTATAACATTATTCATTTGTTCCCAGAATCTAATCTTCTGCCCTTACTCCATTAAAAAAAGTGGTGATTCCTCCTCCTTTAGTTTTTTGCAGCAAGAAGTATCTTGGTACACCTAAGGATGTGCATTAGGCTTACTGACAAGAGAGCCCTGATCTCTGCTGCCTCAGTGGTTGCAGTAAAGGCTGTGCTTGCTTTTCTATTAAGGTTCTTCGAATTTCGTTCTTTTTCTACTTAACTCTAATGTGTGCCATTTGCTGTTACTTCTGAGCTTCTGGAGTGGAGATGGCACAAAACCACCTCTTTTCCTACCTCCAACAGGCCAAGAGATACGGCACGAACTGGAATTTTAACCTGGGAGAACACTGCCTTCCTGAAACCAGGGACCCTTAACTTCAGCAACCACGTTCAGAAATACATGGGAAACGCCCTGAATTTCTGTGTGTACTTCGGTCACTCAGACCTGAGGACCAGCGGCCCGGTCCCCAGCGCCTCAGCCCCTCAGGCGGCTCCGCCTCAGTTATTGTTCCGCTTCCTCGGCCGGGCCCCGCGGGCGGGCGGCGGCCCCACGCCCCCAGCCAATCCCCGGCCTCCAGCGCGGCGCGGCCACCCCTAGGGCTGGCCGCTGCCCTCCGCCCCAGCCTTCGGCCGTCCGCCCCGGGCTGGCCGCCGCTCCCCTTCCGAGGCTGCAAACCCCTCTGCCGCGCAGCCGGCGCCGGGCCACCCATGTTCGCTGGCAGTCTAACCGCGGGGACAGCCGAGGCCCAGGACGACAGAACCATTCGATGCTAAATCCATCCTGTGAGGAAATCTGGTGACAGCCCCACTTCTGAAGGGCAGGGAGCGCCTGCACTCGCTGCCCACAGCAATGCTGTGCCCTCGCAAGAGCCAGTTGTGGGGGGCAAGATGTGCTTCTAGTCACCCCCAGCGCACAAAACGCCAAACATCAGAGTCCCTCACCTTCTGCTCTCAGCCTACTCTGAACTCCCAACTCACACGCAGATCTGCACTTTACAAAAACTATGTTCCTTTCCTGTGTCCCAGGGTCAGGATTCTTGCTGGAGGGGAGACACCAACTAACAATTAAAAAGCAGAAGAGACAGCTATTCCTATACTGCTAGTCTTGTTTTGTGTGCAATTCCCCCTTCGTCCCCCCAGACTAATATTAACGAACTACATTTCCACAAATGCAAGTTATTTGCCTACCACAGTACAGCATCTGTAAAGATGCTTCCTGAACTTCAGGCAAAACAAACAAAACACCCCGTATGTACTGTAGAACGGGACTTACTTCTTCTGTCCTCTCTGTTTGCGCGGCACTGAGTTTTGCCTTGGAGTTCTCTCACAAGCTCCATCGGTGCTGTCGCTGGCTTCGCTCTTATTTAAAGGCTGGTTTTTCCATGGGATAACATACCCAGGAGTTGGACTGAATTGTTTTAAGTCTCCTTGTCCTAATGAGCTTCGTTCTCCACAGTAACAAAAGGCGCAGAGTTGTTCGCTGTGAAAGGGAAGATCATTACTTCTTTTGGGGGGAGCAGACAGTAGATGATCCCCCACCAAAGAGAAACTTCCATGCCAATTTAACCCATTGTAAAAAACCAATAGAAACTCCCCAGTGTTCTCAGGTACGAGACCTCAGCATTCGGGAACACTATTTCCAGCTAATATAAAGTTACCTTAAAAGAACTTTTTCATTTGCAAAAGTGAACGTAAAATAAATCCACATAAAATATTCAGATTATTGATATAAACTTTGTGTTCAAAAATTCTGGATCTCTAGACACAGGCTTGCAAAGAGGTGTTGGAAAATAGGGGGGGGGAGGTAGGGGCGGGGAAGAATGGTAAGAACCGAATTAACACCTCACTCCCATTAAGAGAACTCAGGGTTACCATCACAGAGAAGGTAAAACCCTGCCTTTTTGAGCACAAAACATTAGTATACATTTACCTTTCTGTAGGCACACATCTGTGTGTAACACAGTGTGCAAATACTAAACACCACAAGGTTTCATGAAACATGGGGGAAAAAATGTAATAGTAAGAAACTCACAGCAACAGCTACAGTCACACGTGCCAGGGCATATGGCATACACAATTCTAAATACCCTCGTTTACTTTAATATCTCAAAACAAAACAATACCTAAAAGTTTCACTAGCGGAAATGTGTGTTTCCAGAACTGTGACCGCTACAATATCCCTGTGCCATTTGCGATTATGTTTTAACATGCATAACATAGCAACAGCACTGAAATGACAGCTCTGACAGCGCTCCTTGTGTCACATCATATGGAAGCTACTGAAAAATATTTCTATAATAAACATATTCACAAACTTAAAACGTGAACTTCTGCAACTAATGCAGTTTGCATTAAAGGAAGGCCATTTAACACATTTTTTATGCTTAAATGAGCAGTTTTTTGTTTTCTTCATAGTTATGCCCTTAAGACCCCCAAAAGATGCCTCAGGGAAATCAGGCACTTGGATAGAGGCGTAGTTTAGCCTGGATCCTGCTTAAATAGATTTCATTGCATCTGCAAGGTGATACATTTGGGTTTGGGGTACGTTGTGTTGGGTCAGTGGGTGGAAGGAAGCAAAATGCCTTACTCCTGTATAATATTCTCTAAATCCTAGGATGTGGGGAATACAGAGCATCTGGGTTTTTCAGCCAGGTGAGGCCACAGTAGCAACAGAAAAAGGTTGAAGTAGAAAAGGAAAGTTCCAGATCTGAACAGAAGACCCTGAGAATCTAACAAAGGCTCTCAGATTTGGTTGAGCATACTCTGGAACAGGTCTTTTTTCCCTCACCACAGTGCAACTTAGGGGAGGGAAATAAAATGAAGAAAGAAAACACAAGTGGGAATGTAAAAAGCTTTTGAACTACTCTCCTGTTACAGTACTGGTAATGCTAGGTAGATGAATGCTAAGGAAGGGAGCAGCATGTCTCAAGACCAAAGTGAAGCCCTCAATGAAGACAAATACTTTTAACTAATGCTCTGTAAGTAGGACTGCACTTTCCCTGAGGCAGACAGATCTCTGGGGACATGCACGTCGGTGGGCAGGTAACAGATCCCACCCATGGTACTCAAATGAAGACACTACTACAGCACTGTTAGGAAACATTCATCCTCACGTTCATGGCCTCCATTGCACATTCCTCACTGATCCTGCCACAGCACCAGTGTGAGCCAGCACAACCCCTGGAGGTGATGGCAAATGTCTGACACCCCAGGAATATTCAGAAAAAGGTACCCCAAGATAAAAAGATGCAAAGAAAATATGGGTAAATGTAGAGTAAGAATAGGGGGGAAATTAACAGTTACAGCTGTCTATTTTAAAGCCAATTTTCAATGTGATTGAGCAACAAAGGAATTATTGTTTGAATGTAAGTGATTATAAGCACTGGCCCACCAGTGAAACCTGATCTGGCCTCGCAGCCAGGGATGGTAAGAAGGGAAAGCAAAGCTATTTCTGCCAAGACTGGAGAGACTTGTGGGGAGACTCAAGAGATTTAAACAGGCAGCATCATGGTATATAAATGGCAGTAGTTACAAACACAAGATTATCCACAGTGGAATAAGTAATTATTCATACATCCTGTTAGGACAGACTATCACTGCTCATTAAAAGACTTGAAGATAATTGGAACTAAATAAACAAAGCTCCTTAAAGTGAAGTCATAGCAAATATACAATCACGTGAAGGTTTAGAAGAGAGAAATATGAAACAGTATTTAAAGAAAACAAAGTAATTTTTAAAGCTGTATTATTTGAAAAAGGAATACAGGCCAAAGCAGATTATGGCAGGTCCTGTATCACAACTTCCAGCAGTAGCTTTCGTCAGGCAGAGTGAAGTGAAACAACAGGAGCTGCGAGTTTCACAGCTACTCTGCAGCGCGGTGCGGACAGCTGTGAAGCTGTCAAGAATCATATGGTTTGTGCTCCTGCTCCAGCAAAGCTGGGGAGCGCAGCTGAAGCGAGTGCTGGAGCACTCGCTGCAGGGAGGGGGCCAGGGAACTCTGTGGTGAGGGTTCAGAACACGCAGATGCAGAAGAGCGAGCCAGGAGTAGCAGAAGGTTCCCAGACCACTGCCTAAGGGATGGTGGGGCTGAGATAGGAGAGGGATTAGTAGGAGGTGGGGAATTAAAACAAACAAAAAAGGTTTCACACTTTCCAGGGAGAGTAAGCTATGGGGCTTCAAATGCATCAGGCACCTAAATACCTAGAAACACCCAGTGGCAGCATACTCCTGCCGAGCATAGGGATGCTGGAGAGACCCTCCACAGAAAAGCCATGATCCTCTGCTTCCAACATGTCATGCTGCTGCTTTGTCATGCAGTACAAAGTGGCCAGTTCCATCACGTTAGCCTTTTAGGTTTAAGTGCTCAGTAAATATTTTAAGTTATGTCTGTATGGGCAGAAGGTAGAGGGTTTTTATTCCTATCATCTGAGGATTGCAGAAAGTACTTACAAATCTACTTTCCATATGTCAATATGCAATTAGAGGATCTAAATCTGTGATGCAAGGAGAGCTCTCATATTGAAGATAACGGAATTGAGATACTGGCAACTCTTAAGATCAAACCCTAGATCTGTTATCATAATTAGCATATTTTCAGAACAGGCTAATTCAAAATGGGCTAACAAGCAAGAAATGATGTGTCACATAACTCTTTATAACCTGCTAAGGAAAAAAAAGAAGACAAAGCTCACCAATACTCTATTTAAGATAGATCTATCCAAACCAAAATACAAATTCATCGTAACTTGTAACTTTAACTCAATTCCTAAATGTTCCCAGAACAAATGCCACCTTTTTACATGAGTTTAAAATTCCACAAGTGGTTTATTACCAGTAGGTGCTTATGTAAGTCACCTGATCCCAAAGGATTCCATATGTCTGTGTGCACACAGATTTTAATATATAATGCAGAACAAAAAAGTTCAGGACAAACCAGACGTACAACTGGGTTTAGGGGAATGCAGTAAAAGGCAGTAAGCCTAATGTCTAAAGCTGAAGTATGTTCCTACCAAGCCATGAGAGAAGTTCCAGACTTGGAACTTGGTAGAAAGATCCATTTTCTAACAAGAAACGTGTCACACTCAGCACTTTGCCACAGCCATTTTCTTCTACAAATTCTTCTTTCATCGAGTTATTCGATCAGTGCTTCATCTGCACATAGAATTTACTCAACCTCCTGACGAGAATCTAAGATGGTACCATCCTCCACGGCCCACATCCCAACAAAGGAAAACAAAACGCCCTCCAGCCCTTTAATCCTGGAAGAAGGGAGAACAGTCAGTATTTCCTCTACTTGACCGATGACATGCAGTCATTAGGACTCATCCTAAAACACAGACTTTCCCATTGAAAGGAGTTCATTTCAACACATGGGGTATTGGGCAACTAGTTGCACAATATTAAATTACAACCAGAGGAGAAACATCATCTGGTTTGCCTGCAAATATTCCATCAAAGAACTAAGGTAAAATTGACGCTCCCCAAAACATTTTTTTAAAATACAGAATTAAGGCTGACAACCAGGATTACCACCAGTTCAAGCACACCAAGTGCCACTGTAGTTATACTCCCACGAGTAAGCAGAAGGACCCCCCAGATGCTTCTGAGTTGGGAAATGGCACTGGGGTATCCTGTGTCAGCCAAGGCTCCTTGAGAATAAGCAGATGTGCAGGCAGACTTATGTAAACATGTTTTGTTTATGTGGTGTCCCATAACTCACAGATCTACACTTCTCTCTGCATGAGTACCCTCAACACTATCCGAGGAGGTGATTCTGCCCCTCTTCTCTGGCTCTGTTGAGACCCTACCTGCAGTACTGCGTCCAGCTCTGGGGTCCCCAGTACAAGAAGGACATGGAGCTGTTGGAGCGAGTCCAGAGGAGGCCACGAAGATGATTAGAGAGCTGGAGCACCTCTACTATGAAGACACACTGAGGGAGTTGGGCTTGTTCAGCCTGGAGAAGGCTCAGGGGATACCTTACAGCAGCCTGACAGTAAATAAAGGGGCTATAGGAAAGCTGGGGAGGGACTGGTTACAGGGGCAGGGAGTGACAGGACAAGGGGCAATGACTTTAAGATGAAGGAGGGGAGATTTACAGAATCACAGAATCGTAGGGGTTGGAAGGGACCTCGAGAGATCATCGGGTCCAACCCCCCTGCCTAAGCAGGCTGGATGAATGGAGTTAGGTGGGGGAAAAATAACCCAAGACTGCACCGTAACTTGAGTTTGCTTGAAGAAAACAAACCAGCCAGTCAGTCAGAAAATTCCCAGTGTGTCTGTGGTTTGCACATCTCACCCCCAACATTTCTCCAGGAGCTCTACAAACCCCTCTGATGCTCATGTAAGGTTGCCTGTGGCATCTGTAACTCTCCATACGCTAGCATTCCCACACTCTCTCCATTTATTTGGACTCTCCAGCTGCACACCAACCAACATGCCTCCTCCACTTTGCTCTGCTCACACCATGCTCCCAATATCAGTTTTGTAGCTGTCAGGAGTCCCCAGCCAGCACCACCCAAACCCTCAAGGCCGAGTCTGTCTGTGCTGGGTAACTGCACACTTGCTCTGCTGGGGATGTGGGTTTGCTCCTGGGCTAGGTTTACGTGAGGGTGCAATGTGTTTATCACCCTTCAACCAAGCAGATGATTAAAGAATTCCTTCCTGATAGGAAAGGAAACCTATAGGAAAGGAAAGGTGAGGCCCTGACACAGGTTTCCCAGAGAAGCTGTGGCTGCCCCTGGATCTCCATCACGGTTCAAGGCCAGGCTGGATGAGGCTTTAGGCAACCTGGGTTAGTGGAGGGTGTCCCCACCCATGGCAGGGGGTGGAACTAGATGGGCTTTGAGGTCCCTTCCAAACCAAACCAGTCTGTTACTCTACGTGACCTCTTACTCTCCTTCTGTTTTTCATACCTGGGTAGAAGGCACGACGGCCTGCAGCAATATAGGGCACTCCCCATCCACCCACAGCTGTGTATGCAGCAGGGGGAATAAACGTCCCTCACTCATTTTCACAGGAACAACTTCCTTCCATGTCTCCAGGATCTCTGTGCAGCTAAATGCCGAGGAAGATATCAAGTGGCCTATGTTGAGAATTTCTGTCACTAAGATGTTTGAAGTTATATACAACCCTTCTAGTACTAAATGGTAAAGGAGGCAGACTAAAGAAAATCTGCAGCCTCCTGTTCTGCAGAGAGGTGTTTAAGGTCCCCTTCTTTCAGGAGAATGTGAACAGGGGGATCCAAGCATCCTACAGAGATGAATGGAAGCTGACAACAGCAGGAGAAATAAAATCTCATGGATTCAGCTCAAGAGATGCTCTCCTCTTACATCAAATCCCTCCCAGCCTACTGTGGGACACGAATTATCAAAGAAGTTTTACTGTGCATTCACCTTTTCCATCAACTGCATTAAAAGCAGAGGTCGCTGCTGCTGTTTAAACAGGAAAAGGCAACAGCTTCTATCAGAGAGCCCAAGGCATGGCAAGTCCTGTAAGATCCGCTCGCTATAACCATTGCCTTAACATTAAATACTAAATTACAGATGATCACTGCTGCCACGTGCCATGATAACGACTTCAGAAAGTTTAAGAAAGTAATTACATCTTTGTTTTGTACACTTTCCATTTCATTCATGCTGTGGGTTGAAAGAGCAGGTGAAGGGGGTATAATCTGGTTTTTGCTCTGAGTTTGTTTTTACAGGAATTATGTGGTAATTTTCCTCGGCGTCTGGGAATGCCTTCAGGTGTCTTTTTTCACACACACTTCAGCATTTTTGAAAGGTGAAACTGAGAAGCATGAAACCTTGGATAGTAGCAGCAAAGTTGTTACAGAAATGTAAAATAGTTTCAACATCTATTTTTCCCAATTAAAATTAAACTCAGCACAATGAAATGGAGTATTTGGGAGCAAAACAGAACTTCAGAGTATCATTTGTAGTGATTACTGAAGCAGACTGATGAGAATTGGCCTTGAGAATTATTCTCCCACCTAACCCTGTTAGTAGTTTTAACATATGTTAAAAGGCTAAATTAAACGCTACAGGGGAGCTAGTATTTATTTAGCTGTGCCAAGTTGTGGCTAATGCACAAACTACTTTGCCTTCACTCTCATTTTATGTTGTTATTTAAAGAGTAAATTGATTTTCTCCTTAGTGAGGATGCACCATTGTATCATTCATGTAAATTCAAATCAAGACCTGCAAGCTGCATTTTAAGTGATAAAAAAGATTTCTGGCCTTAAGAACAGCAGGAGGCTGCATCAGCTGTGAGTTCTAACACATGTGAGAGATTCACAGCAGTGAAGTTACTCTAAAACTCAGGGGTTTAGAAAAAGATTTTCAGCTTCAACTAAATATCCTGTAAATATCTGGACCTCAATAATGAAGAATATTTAAAGGAAACAATGGAAAAAAACACATTCGGTGATGCATAACAACTTCACATGGATACAAGGTTAGTGCCCCAATAAATCACCCTTCTGTAAGAACAATGCTAAGGACAGAGAAGGATGAAAAGTGCAGAACGGAGGTACCACAAGAAGAAAGATGCAGCAGTTCTCAGCTGCAATCTATATTTAAGTGTTTGACATGCAACATCTTCTCCTTCCAACAGGCAACAGAATCAGCTAGCAAGTCAAAATGTTGAAGTGGTTTGACATTATTACACAGAGCTGGTGTTGAAGTGAGTATTTAACTTGTGCAGCAGAATTCCTTTTAAAAAAAAACCCAAATGAGGACAGGAGGGGGTTCATATGAACTTCAGGTGAAGAATTTTAAAACTTTGCATTTGCACAAAGCAATTAAACCGCATTAGACAATAATCACTTTCCAATTATTTGTAAACCAGCACAGCTGGTGTTCTACACCATAAAATCAACTGAAAGATACTTCTCTCATTAGAAAGAAACAAAACATTACAATCCAAACCCCACCACCAATGCAACACATTCCACTGACATTGTAAACTTTGAAAAATATGAAAATATGCTCTTTCACTATCCCTATGCATCAGTTTTAACCTAAACAAATGCTAAAAGCTCAATTAGGATGGAACAGAACCTAAATGCAGGAGGGGTTACAAGAAGGCCAGTACTGAATAAAGTGAAATCAGAGGTCTGCTCCAAGTCCACCTAGAAATCATGAATTGACTTGTACCCTCAAATAAAACCCCTCATATATATAATGCAACTGTGAGCAGTTCTGGTACTTCACACAATTTTGAGAGGTGATATAACATGTGAGTCATAAAACCCAACTAAAGATATGGTGGACTTGTATTTTGGTGTACCTTTGTGAGCAGCAAGTACTGTCTGTACAAGCCAAATTCCCTCTCTTGGCAAATCAAGGTATATCACATCAAAATCACATAAACCTCACAGGGGTGGCAGCACCTCTAAGGAGGCAACATGATGTGAACACTTAAGTAGGGTTTTACTACCTGAAAATTACTGGAATTTAACACGTATCAAGTTGGCTTTAAGTAGCAGTTTTTCAATTTAGATGAAACTTTCTTGTTTAGTCACATCAGGGAATGGAAAAACACGCTGTTCTGTGTAATTCAAACTTTGTGTTTTTTCTCTGGAAATATGTTCACAGAAGAGGTGAAACAGAAACAGAGTGGGGCTCTTCAGTCAAAACTGTGTGGGGCCAGACTGAAGGTTCCTCCAGCCTGTGTGGTCACCGCTAGAAACAAGATAAGCAGATGCACAGAGTGTACTGATGCAATACTACCCCATCCCTCCCAGTATTTTCAGTTCAGGCCTCCCTGAATCACCTGGGATTCCTACATATTCTCTAATTCTCAGTTTCTCTTTCATGAACTTGCCCAGCCTGCTCTTGCATTCAGCAATCCACAACAACCTCTGGCAAAGAACGAAAATGAACATCAGGTGAAGAGTCAAAAAGAGAAGAAATAGATAGACCCAGGTGGGCACCAACAGTCTTACTAGGATGGGACAGAGACAGAAAAACTGCCTAAAAACATCCCTGAGAAGCTGAGAGTAGGAGTCCAGAAACCAGGAGCACCTGCTCACACAAAGCAGAAGACATTTCTAAGTACGGTTTCTGTGGCTGGACCGTCTTATGTAACAGATTAATTCAAGGAGCAATAATGGGCCATGCAACTCAAAGGTGTTGATCACAGTGTCCAGTCCCACAACGTGCAAGTTCTACATAAAAGCTTTAAACACATTATGGGCACAACATCAACTGCTCAGCCTAAGAAAAAGGCAGGATTAAGGCTGCCTGTGAAACCTTTCTTTGGCCCTGTTTGTGCAATACTCCTTCAGTGCTTCAAGAAGGATGTGGACCATCTGGAGAGAGCACAAAACAGCAAGAAGAATCAGAGCTTGAGAAAACATCATCTACAAAGGAAGTATGAACAAATTTGGGATTTTTGTTATGAAGTAAAGCATGCTTTTAGCACAAATCTATCCTTCGCTATCCTTGGCAGATGGTACAAGTAGTAATGGGATAAACCCAGAATGAGGAGAGTGTGGGTTAGATATGAGGAAAGTGTTTCCATCAGTAAAAACAAAGATGATACGGGAAGGGAATGTTTAGAGAAGATCTGGAGTTTTTATTATTGGAAGATTGAAGAGCAGTTTATGTAAACTTCTGTCACGATTGACAGCTGTACATATCTGCCTTGGAAATGGGGGTGACCTAGATGGCTTGCAAAGGTCCCCTCCTACCCTATGAATCCAAGACCGAACTCCTTCAACAACAACCTGTCATAAAATTCTTTTTGAGACCGTTTCTCTAGCCAATGCATGAACAGACAGGAAGGACAACCAGGAAGTATATTGGACTCTTCCCCTCTCCCTGTGTGGTCTGAGACTGCACCTCCTGACAATATTCAAATTGTGCCTCACAAGCTGAATCAGCAATTACACCAAGGGATAGACTGGTTATCGAAATATGGATGAACTATTACTTCATGATTTTTAAATAATTTATTTCTGTAACATGAAGGAATGCTGTCTCCACTTTGCAGACATAGATAGTTAATTACTAACTTGAGAAGAAGATGTTGTTAAATGCTCCCATAGATCTAGCTCTGAACGTGTAAAGGCAAAACCCTGCACTGATTTCAAGGGCCCTGTTTGGTGCATAAGGTCCGTTCGCTGGAGAAAGAATTATTCTAGAAAAGCATTCACCTACAACTACAACAGCATCTAACATCTGTGCATCAGAAATAATCAGTTTCAAAATTAATCCTAAAACTCCTCTCTCCTAAAACAGGTGCTTGACTTTGTAACTTTAACAATTTGTAAACACTTTTTATATTATTTTGTCTAACTCCTTCCCTGTCTAAAGATCTAGCTTCTCCCTCCATCACTGCAGCGTTATTCTCTCCAGATTATTTAATCTCTCAGCCACTTCACAAATTTTTTTCCACTGAATGCTGCTCTGGGCGTTGCAAGTTTCCTAAGACATTCTTTGACGATTAAAAAAAAAAAGAAAAGAAAGAAAAAAATAAGGAACAAAGATAAAGAAGTTCCCTGGTACTTTTTCACCATTTTCTTTGTTCACTCAATCAACAGATATTCATCAACCGTTTCTTTTCGATGGAATAAAGCACCCCAGCCCTTCATCTCCAGACTCCAAATTTGATCTTGGTAGCAGCAGCAGCAAGAGAACAAGAGGGAGTAGTGCAATGGGTCTGGAATGAAAATCATGTGCTTTGTGCGATTACAAGTGAAGCAGGAAAGCAGGAAGGTGTGTTGCCAGGCATTTTTTTGTAGTTTTAGTGACAGTCTCACAAGAGCAGATATTCAGCAGACCAAAGTACCAAAACCAAAAAAGCCATGTGAAACTCTCAGCTTCTACTTATTTTAAGAATGTAGTTTTCATGATGATGACAAAAGGACTGAAAATGTACCATTATTGCCATTTACAGCCTCCGAAAGCAGACAGAAAGTAAAACCAATCAAAAGGTGTTTTGTTCTTCTATGAAATTGTGTTTCTAGGCCATTCCTGTTAGTTTTTAATGCCTGGTGTTGACAATGTGGGAAACAGAGGAGGAAGGTAGAAGTGGGCTGTGCTGCAAGTCGCTGCCGGCTCCTGGCTGCGTGCCTGCCTCACGGGCTGCACTTCCCCTGCGCTCTGCAGGCAGCACAAACCGAGGGAGCAGACTCCTTTTGGAGAAGCTGGATTCCACTCAGCCATAAGTCCTGGGCTTGACAGAAGCTTCTCACAAGGCTTATAAAAAGAAAAAAGGGAACAACCAAAGGAAAAGGCTCTAAAACCCATGACGCCGATGATATATAAGAGCTGGCAGCGTTACTTCTACCGCTGCCAGGCTTGACAGTTTATCTTTGCTTGACGTTACTGCCCCTCCCCACATGTGGCCAATAATTCACTTCTTCCTTCTGATCACACACACACGCCTCACCCCTTTCATGCTCCTCACCCCAGTATGGCTCAGATACTATAGATGTTAATGCTTTTTTAGCACATTGCTTTCTGAGCAGTAATCCTACATCCACTGCCCCAATCCCACCTGCGGTTAACTCTTGGACTATATTGCACCTCAAAAAGGTTCCAACATTGACCATCTTCTCGCTCACCCCTCTTGAATGTTTATAATTTAGCCACAGTCTCAGGGGGATCCAGAGAAAAATACCCCCCAAGTCAAGCTTTGGCTAATGTCTCAGCTACTGAAATCCCCATTTTAGTTGTGATACATCATAATATGTTAAAATCACTCTTTTTCAGTAGCCAATTACTTCATTATTTCATGTACATGATTTCATTTTATGCCCTGTCTCCTGTCTTTCTCTAACTCCTTTTTCTTCACTACTGAAGACAGAAAACCAGAATTCTTACACTCGACACCAAAAAGCGATGCAAAAGTAGCTCCACCTACACCTGCATCTACTTGGTGGAGGCTTTGGTTCTTTTCCATCTTCTAGGCAATTTCTGTACTGTCTACTATGATACACTCAGATCATTCTCCTGTGTCTCCTAAATTTATTTCTAAATATATAAATGTTTCCACTGGATTAAGTTACTTGTACTAGCAATAGAACAGGAAAGCTTACAAAAAAAAAAAAAAAGAAAAAAAGAAAAAAAGAAAGAGATTAAGCTGATGAGTAAGATAAATTTGGTAATAGCTCCAAAACTACTTCCCCAAGTTACGGGTTTGAAGTGCCTATGGAGTCACACCTTGTCCTCAATCTTGATTCAGTTTCTCCCACTGGTAGACAACTGAACGTCATCAGTGCGTGTCATTCATGCGTTTTTTTCTCTTAAGAGAAGAGAGATAAGCCACCCAGAACCCAGTCCTCCTACCCCTGCACGGCTCGGTGCCAGTGTCAGCACACCACAGATCAAGAAGTCACAGATCAAGATGAGAAGCGGCTTTCTTCCAGTAAGTTTCAAGACAAAGTGCCAAAAAACCACACCCCTGACATCTATTTTTTTTCACCCACTGTTACACAACATCAGTGACTTCTCCAACTAACACCAATTCTGCATCTAAGGCTGGAACCAAATTACCCAGGATTAGAGAGACCTAAGACTCCCAGTTAACTGTTTCACATCTCCTTAACAGGTTGCTTTCCACAATGTCAGAGACAGGGTCTTGTTGTTATGTTAATTAAAAAAAAATAGTAATTAGCTTTTTTAATGGCCAGAACGATTGACCTGAAACAGCCTTTCAATCTTGACTAAACCAAGTCAATGCTTTCATTTGGAAAGAGTAAATTAAGGGCAAATAAGGCCTGGTCCAGAACCATGCAAAAGGTTCACAGAATCATAGAATCACAGACTGGTTTGGGTTGGAAGGGACCTCAAAGATCATCTAGTTCCAACTCCCTGCCATGGGCAGGGACACCCTCACTAGACCAGTTTGCCCAAAGCCCCATCCGACCTGGCCTTAAATGCCTCCAGGGATAGGGCTTCCATTTTCTTGAGAAGACTGTTCACCAGCTTTTAAGAAGTAAGTTTATGGCTAGAGAAAGTACTGTAATCAACTATTGATGATAAGAA
Organism: Zapornia atra; assembly: GCA_013400835.1. Taxonomy (NCBI): domain Eukaryota; kingdom Metazoa; phylum Chordata; class Aves; order Gruiformes; family Rallidae; genus Zapornia; species Zapornia atra. The sequence goes on from VZTU01018839.1 coordinate 166,284, forward strand.
GAAGAAAGTAACCTTGAGAAGAAGACAGAGCTGATGAAACAGTACTAAAGCTGTTGCAAATATTCCAAAACAGGGTCAAAGAAAGAACCAAACTAGCTATTCAGTTCAAGCTGCTCTACATATTTACTGTAATTTAATACCACCTTTGGAAAATTCCATTTGGAACAGAATTTTTTGAATATTTCATTCAGGTATAGACACAAGATCTATAGAACATCTATAAATTCTCTGCAAAAAGGGAAGTATCTCCTGAACTTGGGAAGTCTGTGAGAATCTAAGACATGAAAATCATATATGCAGCAAAGAGATGAAGTACATTTTTGTGCATGGAAAAACACGCTCTGTGGCAGATTAGGAAGAAGTAAAATGATGATAACGATTGTCTCCAAGTCTGTCTGGTAACAGCAATCTCCCTAGCAGAGGAGACCTGCTACTGGGCTAAAAGCTGTTGTCAGGGTCTCAGCAGAGAAACTCTGCTAGAATTCCATTATACTGATTTAGCAGTGATCACAAAGAGCATGTTTTGCTTTTCTTCAAGTAACATAATTAATACTTTCACTGCTTTTTGGGTAATTTATATTTATAAGAAGTTTTAGAAGTGACAAACAGTATTTTCTGTATTATAAATTCTGAAATAAGGAAGAACACAGTAAAAATGACAAGAGATTTTACTTTGTTCCCTACAATACATACAAGCTGAATCTTCAGAAACAATTTGATATGGATTTGCCAATGCACCGTTTTCTCAGTAGGAAAGTTTCAGTAATCACATTTTATCTCAGCTTACTAATGTCTGTTTTAATTTGAACAGCTCATATGCTGTAATACAAGGGTTTGCCAGTGGAGTTGCAGGACAACACCTGAGGAATGTGCTTTTCACCCTGACCTTCCTACAAGGGAGTGAAGCCATCGGCCTCAAGCACAGGCTGCTACTGCTGGCGCTTCAAAGCACCAGCAGCACGTCCCAAACCTGCACCCCACGCACTCTGTGCCCCACTACCCAACTGCCAGCCCTGCCCCTGACTCAGCACTTGCCTCCTCGCTCACTAACCTGGTTTTAGCTTCCACACCCACAGAGGCAGTGGAGCTTGCAGACTCCTCGGATACTGAGCGCTGAAGGACTGGTGTTAGCTGCTTGGTGCTGTCCACTTCTGTTTGGGCATCCTCTTCTGCAGACTGCTCTTTGACTTCTGTTTAAAAACATAAAAATAATCTTTAATTATTTATTTTTTAAAAATTTAGACTATAAAAATATCTGTAAGCTTTCCCTTGTACTTCACACATCCATTTTATTTCTAGACAAACTCATGTAACTGTTCTCAGACACAACAAAATTAAAAAAGTAGGAAAATACACTTCACATCTAGCTAAACCCTGAAACTGAATGCTTGTAAAGTTACATCCCTGGCGCAGCATCCCACTATGAACTGAAGGCGGCCAGTAAATAGCAAAGAATGGAGCAGAGAGAAGACAGCCTTTATATTTGGAGTTGCCATTTTAGACAACCTCAGTCCCCTCACATGCCGTCCTGTGCACCCACTCTCATTCCTGAGCAAACTGCAGGTTGAGCCCACTCAGCTGGGGCGTAATGAACCTTTCTTCCTCCCAGGTTAGCTTTAACTTGGATCAATTCCCTGCACTGGGGTTCACTCCTGACCACACTAACTCTATGCTGACACAGGGTTGAGGAGGTGAAGGAAGGAAGGACGCAGTTTACACCAACTTAAACGTCATTCTGAACTGCAGGAACAGGAGCGATTTCTGCAGCGTCCTTTTAATTGCCATTCGCTGTTAGACAAACACGTACACCTCCAGCTCACAGTGCCACTGTTTGCCTAGGAACTTTGTTTCTGCTCACAAACATGAAACACTAAGTCACAGCTATGTGTGGAACTTCAGCCCCAGTCCCTGCTGGCTCTCCCCTTTGCACCACATGAGCCAGGGATTTGCCAGGAAGAAGGTCCAGGCTGTAGAGCAGTAACATCTGGTATTTCCACACTCTTCCATACTTTGATTTTGAAACCCCAAGAGCAAAATTCACAGGACTCTGGCAGATGTTCTTTGGTGTATCCAGCTTAAGACACTACTGCTGCCTCCTGTCAGGTTCCACAGCTGCTACATCTGTCCCCACAGCAGAGCCAGACCGAGGAACTGCGCCTGGGTCGCACACCTCCTAAAACTTCTAGTGAACCCGGGTTTGAGCTAAGAGGCCAAAGCGACAGATTATTTGGAGGATTTAAGCAGAAGCACTCACTTTCTCAAAAAAATAATTCAGAATATGTAGAAATATAATCGAATATTGCAAAGGATAAATAAATCAAGTGGAGAAATGGAGGGGTTAAAGAATCTGTGACATGGGTGGGCATGCACAAAAACCTGCGACAAGCTTTTAATTAGAACAATAAAAGAGAAGAAAATCCTCTGAACATAAACCTGCACATCGAGATGGGGAAATCTTTCTTGTTTGATGTACAGAGATTGAAGTCAAATTGTTCTTTAACCTAGAGTGAACTCATTTAGGAAGGAAGACAATGTCTAATGTTTAAAGCCCCCAATCGAGGCATTTCAAACATACTGAACCACAAAATTAACAAAAAAATAATAAATTAAAAAGGAGTAAGGAATTCCTGCACCAGACTGGGTGTGCCAGATATTTATTTGGCTGGTGTAAACTGGAAATGCTCCACCTATTTCAGTTAAGGTACTCAGCAATCATACACCTGACGTGTTTCTGGACATGTGAAACATCCAAAAACTGCTACCTGTCCAAAATTTATGTCACTCACATTAAGCCCAGTCCACCAACCTACCCTGAAAGAACAAAAAGCCAGACAATTATTCGACACTAAATAAATACTCTGTTAGGAATACATCCCTTGTGAGAGCAAATGGCTCTGTACAGAAAACAAAATAAACCCAAACCGAACCTCACACCCTTAGTGTTTGGCACGTCTGAGCAAACAAGGAGGAGGATTCCTGAAACAGGCAGTGTCCAGCACAGCCATCCATAGGGGTCTGTAGTGAGTTTCCAAACTACATTGGATCTGAAAGATCATTTTGTCCCAGTAAACCCGAAATTTCTAAGCGCAGCCTCAATGAAGAGCACAAAACATACGCACCTGTAAGACAGGCAGATGCTTAAATGCTAAAAACAAAACCCACAACAGAGCCCAGAACACCACACATGAAGCACTGAAGGAAAACCACCAGAAATTGTGGCCTTGCTCTGGTCTGTCTTGACGACTTTATTTAACCTAGTTAAACACTGCAAAAGGAACTCTGCTTTATTGTGTGCCTGCAGAAACTTTCAAGTAAGCAAAAGCCATTTACTCTTTGCCAGCTTTCATCTCATTATACATTAATGGGCACCCATTACACTGGAAAGGCAAAGTTCACGGCTGCTAACTCATTCTCAAGAACTTTGGACTGTGTGAGAAGACACAGATTGTTTCACTACACATGACGACTATATGAGCTTACATCCTTATGGTGCTTTTCCCCCTGCTGTTTGCTTCCCTAGGAAAGAAGGGACCCAAATTATACTAAATGAGACAAACAACATCTCAACTGCTGTCTCTGCAATAAACCAAACTGTGTCTCAATATGCCGTTGGAAGACTGAAAACACGGTGCTCACCACACAGAGTGAAAACAGCGCTTGTGTTAGCTGTGAGTGCCATACTTCCAACTCAGTGAAAGTTTTCCAACAGAAGATTAAAGAAGACCATAAGTAATGTGTTTCATGTGTCAAACTCCTCAGAGATGGGAGTCCGGCACAGGATGTCAAAGGGACAGCAGATACTCATTGCTGCCTCAGAGATGTTCTCGGAAGCATCTGGCACAAAACATTAACTGCTTCTCACTGTATTTAATGAACATGCATCAGATTTGGTTATGGTATCCTACTTTGAAGCTTCTGGGAATGAAGTAATGATGAATGATTAATAAATGCAAAGCTCGTTTGCAGATTCATATATAAGGCTTTATTTTGCATCTTATTTTCATGACTGTTTCTGTCACAATGAAGATCTTCCCATGTATTATGAGTTGGTGGGGCAACTGAAAATTAAAAAAAGCTAATTGCACAGTTACCAAATTTCTCCAAGTTCTTTTTTAATGTCACTAGTATTTACTAATACAGTAGAAAACACTAGAATCAGTCAGAGAATCATAGAAAGGTTTGTGTTGGAAGGGACCTTAAAGATCATCAAGTGACTTAGGTAATACTGTATTTTTAAAAAATATGTATTATTTTAAGATAATTACATTGATAACTCTTCCCTACTTGACTGATGAGGACAGAAAGACGTGATCTTCTTATTAAGGTTAAAAAAAATCCCCGCAAATACAAGGAGTAAAGTTCCTGTCCACACAGGCCACCAAACAGGCCGAGACTTCCACACGCTTTTACAACTCGGGTAACACTCACAGAAACACAGCGTGTTGAGGCTGGAGGGAAACCCAGAGGTCACTTTTTCCAGCCCCCCATCTCAAACTGGGCCACCCAGACCCAGGTGGCCAGGACTGTGCTTAGAAAGTCACTAGGATTAGTGAAGTTTACAGCATGTAAACTTTCTCTTTTAATGAACACTTTCATCACATTTGCCTAAATGAGGTGCATACACTGGGCTCTGGGTTGAAAAGGCAAGCCTTAGGCTTTATGCGATTTAAGAAGTAATTTGAAATTTTTTCAAATGAGGGGGAAAAACATATCTCTACAAAGCTTCTATATTTTAAGCATTCCAAAATTTCTCCTCTTAATAATGATGTTTATTCCTCCTAGAGCAAAACACAGCAAACATTCAAAGATAATAACAAATAGCACAGACCATTCTCAGTCAATTATGTGGATTACCCACCTTCCTGATACTAGTTGGTCTCCTTACTTACACATAACGTTCAGAGTAGTAACTGAGTTGACAATTGCCTCTTTTCCTTCCCTATCTTCAGCTGCCTTAGAAATGTCTCCTCATGCAGAGCTGGCACAGGACACGCGGGCTCACAGGTGGAAGCCCTGGGTTCTGTTAACCCGTCTGCAGCAGAGGTTCCCTCACAGACCACCACAGCATGCTCGTGGCAAGCAGGGACAGGTGATGGCTCCAAGTTTACTAAACCACCATACATTTCTTTGGGGATGTGAAGAAGCAACACCTACTAAAGATCTAAAATGTTATTTTGTTACAAACAATCCTCTGTTTTCTAGGAATCACAAGGGGCTCTTTCTGCAAGCCACCTGGGTATGCCTACATACAAAGCTCTAAGTAGGAGATATATGTGTTGGCCTTGCTGTGGCCATCAGGCAAAGAAAAGACACCAGCACATCCAAAAGCAGCTTGGTTTTGGGTTGGGTTTTTTTAATAGAAACCTGGAAATACAGGCAGAATGATCTTTAAAATACTGTGAGATAATAACAGGGAGAATGGATAGATCAAAAGAGCTGTCACAAACATTAATTATTCTACTGCTGTTTAAATGCAAGGAGCTGGCTGGTTAGCCAGCAGGTCGACTGGTCGGGACTCTACTGTCAGACCTACCTCTGATTTGGCAGCAACAAAGCAAATGCCACCAGCTTCTAAAACTTTCACTAAGAAGAGAAAGTTCTGCAGGCTGGAAAACACCACTATTACCAAAGGCACCGGGGACATTCCAGGGGCCTCAAATGTTTAATGGAGATGTTCCACAAGAGGGGATAACATACTTTTAACCAGCAGAAACAATTGTTATTTTTGCACAACAAAGGGCATCAGAAAACAGCTAAGAGGATGAAGGGTTTTACACAGCCTCATAGAGGTCTAAGGAAGTACAAGCAACACCAAAATGCTCTCGTTTCTAGTAGCTTAGACATCTAAAGACATTGCATCAGCAGTATGAGAAGAAATCTTAACAAGGGAATTTAAATGATGACCTTTAAATGTCTGCCCAGCAGGATAATCAGCAAGTTTCACTCACTGTCCTGTTAGGAACAAAACAAGCTCCCACTAGTCTGAGTTCACAACTCCATTGCTATTCAGGCCACAATTTAATAGAAACATCACCTCTCCCACCAGCACCGGAGGAATTCACACTGGCCTCACATAAGACCACTCACATGCAGGAATCTGTCACATCCTCTAACTTCAAATGTGTAGGCTCTAGCAGCTGAACAGGGGGACAGACAGACACGCTGTGGCTAACCTGTCCCATGCTGATCACCTGCGACCCTTCCCACCGCAGCGAGTCCCACCAAGGTGTACCAAAGGTACAGAGAGGGTACAGAGATGGCTGCCAACAGCTCCCACCATCACTTGGGCTGGGCACAAGTTTGCAGCCACATGTTCCTTCCTGCTAAAACCGCAACCATCAGGAAGAGAAGTGGGTTAAAAAGCATGCTGACGTTTGAGGGCCAGGTTAACAGCTACAAGTAAGAACCATTTCTCCATGGACAGGCATGTGCTTTCTTTAAGTTAATGCTGTAAAATTTTATTCACAGCAACAAACAGCAAAATGTACAATCCCATCACAAGGGTTTTGTTGGGTTTTTTTGCAAGTGTTGTGTTGTCTTTTCTTTTAAAGCCACCACTTACCCATTTTCCCTATCCAAAGGGCAGCACAGTGATTTACTTAATGTGACAGTTGTTAGATGGAGATGAGAAGAAAGCCTGCCCGTTGTTCTTTTTCCTACATTTCAGGGTGTATTTTGATAATTTTCATTCACATACAACTTTCCCTTGTTAAATACATTTTATACACAAAATAACTCTGTGCAAACTGTGTACCAGTTATAAAATAAAAATAAGGTTTTCAATTTAGAGGAATATAAACTATAATTTTGGTCACTCTAAACACAAAACACCATATTATGGATAACCAGCTCCCAGTGATCCGCAACCAAGGAACTTTCTAAGTGAGGGCTGGCATCCAACAGCACTCATCTGATTATTTTTCCATTAATTTGTTCAGGTCTTTTTGAAACCCATGTAAATTCTTCCTGCCTAAAGCATCCACTACCAATGAATTCTATAATTGAAGTAGATGCTGAGTGCAATGGCCGCTACCTTTGTGATCTGAACATGACCCAATGTCCCCTAATTTCTGCACTGCAAAACAAAATGAATCATCATTCCTTGATCGTTTTCTCTGTACCACTCATCACTTTGTGGGAGCCTATTAAATTCCTCTCCAGTCATGTCATTTCAGGCTGAAGGCTTTTACCTTAACTGATCCCCACACAGAAGGTAGTGTTTATTTCTTATCATACTCGTTGCTGGCCTCTCCTGTACTTTCCCAATCACAGCTCGTACTTTTGGAGAAGGGGAAGCAGAACTGCACAAGGCATTTAACATGCAGTCATGCCACAGGTTTAAAAAGCAACACTAAGAAAAGAAATAAACCAAAAAACCCCACCACCAAAAGACACACTAATGATTTTTTTTCCTTATTCCTTCGCCTCTAATTCTTAGAATTTTATTTCCTTCTCTTACTTATAAAAGCTACTGCAATTCTCAGAAGAACTACAGTACCTCTTGCTCAGGTAACAACAGCTATTTGAGAGCTGATTTTTGTTTATACAAAATGAGGAAGGTGAGCAGCCCTGCAGAGGAGGACTTGGGGGTGCTGGTGGTTGAGAATGTCGACGTGAGCTGACAATGTGCACTCGCAGCCCAGAAGGCCAACCATATCCTGGGCTGCATCAAAAGAAGCATGGCCAGCAGGTCAAGGGAGGGGATTCTGCCCCTCTACTCTGCTCTCATGAGGCCCCACCTTGAGTAGTGTGTCCAGCTCTGCAGTCCCCAACATAAGGAGGACATGGACCTGTTTGAAAGGGTCCAGAGGAGGCCATGAAGATGATCCGAGGGCTGGAGCACCTCTACTACGAAGACAGGCTGAGAAAGCTGAGGTTGTTCAGTCTGGACAAGAGAAGTCTCTGGGGACACCTTAAAACAGCAGCCTGCCAGTACCTAAAGGGGCTACAGGAAAGCTGGGAAGGGGCAGCTTACAGGGGCAGGGAATGACAGGACAAAGGGCAATTGCTTTAAGATGAAGGAGGGGAGATTTAAATTAGGTAGAAATTCTTCCCTGTGAGGGGGTTGAGATGCTGGCACAGGTTGCCCAGGGAGGTGGTGGATGCTCCCTCCTTGGCAGGGTTGAAGGCTGTGTTGGATGGGGCCTTGAGCAGCCTGGTCTAGTGAGAGGTGTCCCTGCCCATGGCAGGAGGTTGGAACTCGATCTTTAAGGTCCCTTCCAATCCTAATCATTCTATGACCCTATGATTTTCCCCTGCCTGTTCTTTTACAGGCACTACTACAGAATTGAAGAGTCACTGCATTCCCTACGGTCAGTCTCCAGCGTCTGCAAGTGGGTACCTCTTTTATCATCCTGAGTAAGTTTATTTTACCCACTACTTTCTTCCCTTTTGTACCTGACCTAGAAAAGGGTTACCAGGGCAGATGCTTGTAAGACTCCAAAGCCAAGCTGGTTTATACTGTGATGTCAATTAGGTGGGACTAGGGTCTCAATTTCTCTAATAGTTCTTCTACTCAAACAAAGAGTCAGCCTCACCACAGCATTACCAAAAATTAAGCCAGGTCTACAGAACGAAAACGTACACAGAACAGCACCACTTCCAGGTAAGAAAGGAGTGAATAGTACTCAAGATACGTGCTACTATTTCCATATATTTGACTGGCAATGCCAACGTAAATTCCCTCACAGAATCACAGAATGGTCTGGGTTGGAAAGGACCCCAAGGATCACAGAATTCCAACACCCCTGCCACAGACAGGGCCACCAACCTCCAGACCTGGAGCTACACAAGGTTACCCAGGGCGTCATCCAACCTGGCCTTGAACACCTCCAGGGATGGGGCATCCACCACCTCTCAGGGCAGCCCGTTCCAGCACCTCATCACTCTCTCTGTAAAAAACTTTACCCTAATATCTAATCTAAACCTTCCCTCCTTTAGCTTCTATCCATCCCCCTTGTACTGCCATTACCTACCCTTTTAAAAAGTCGATTCCCCTCCTGTTTCTCTGCTCCCTTCAAGTACTGGAAGGCTGCAATGAGGTCCCCCCGCAGCCTTCTCTTCTCCAGGCTGAACAAGACCAGCTCCCTCAGCCTCTCTTTGGAGGGCAGGTGCTCCAGCCCTCTAATCATCTTTGTGGCCTCCTCTGAACCCACTACAACAGTTCCACATCTTTCTTGTATTGGGGGCCCCAGATCTGGAATCAGTACTGCAGCTGGGGCCTCACGAGGGCAGAGTAGAGAGGGACAATCACCTCCCTGTCCCTGCTGGCCACGCCTCTTCTAATGGAGCCCCAGATACCATTGGCCTTCTGAGCTGCAAGAGCCACTGCTGGCTCATGCTGAGTTTCTCGTACACCATGACACCCAGGTCTTTCTCATCATGTCACTAATGTCAGAGCAGCAGAGCCATTAAGCTTCAGTGCAATGGGGAGGTGGCATATTCTGGTTTCTTGAAACCTTGTCCCAAAACCTACCAATGATGCTTAGCAAAGCAGAGTTTGTTACAAAAACTGCACAAACAATATTGAATAAGTAAGCAAAAAAAAAAAGTTTCTTTTCAAAATTTGTTCATTTCAGAAATAATCTCCACAATGAAATCCTCAAAGATGTTAGAATTTATTTGGAAATAGCAGATTCCACATCCTACAAAAATATTCCACCTACTCTCTGGTATCCAAATACCTGAGACAGTGGTATTAGTCAGAAGCAAAAAAAAAATTCTGTTTTTTTCTTAATGCCCCCTTTTAAGTGTCCACAATGATAAATGTTATTACAAAGAAAGCCTGTACTAATTTAAAGGCAAATATCAAATATCATCCTGTTATGTCTGTCTTCCTATTACAAACAAATTACCAGAATACAAAGAAAAATAGTAAGATGTTTGTAACAATAACAAGATACTTCAGTTCTGCTAATTCTTCCACTGGCCAGACAGGCAGGAGTCAGCTGCCTAAGAAAAAAAGAACTACTTTTACAATGAGTACAGGAAATACTCATTGCTTTAAAACATATTTACATACATTTTTAAGCACATATTTGCCCCAAACATGCACGGACAACATTAATCTACAGGCAATGTCCTCAGTGGTGTCAATTCTTCCTTTCATTAATTTTAGAAGTGATAAGTGACATAGTGATGCAGCAAAGGTACCTGTCTGAAAAGCACAAAGTGGATTTTAAGATGTCTTTGGCATTAACAAGTCAACATATTGCCACTGATTCACCCAAACCAGGACCTGCTCTCGGGTGTTCTGTCTTGAAATCATAGACTCTTACAATCTCCTGGGTTAGAGGGGACCCTTTAGGTCATCGAGTCCAACCACAGCCTAACCCTGACTAGTCCACCTCTAGACCATGCCCTCAAGCACTTCATCTACACACCTTTTAAATCCCTCCAGGGATGGTGACTCCCCCAGCTCCCCAGGCCAGTCTATTCCAATGCCTGACAACCCTTTCACTAAAGAACTCTACTCAGTATGGGTCATACCACTGCAGAGGGTGACTCTGTTCCTCTACTGCAAGATTTTATTTCTCTAGAACAGCACTTTTCAGCCTGCTTCAAAGCTGACAAGATTCTGGATTAGTCCTGAATTCTGTGGCAGCCTTTCCATTGATGACTCCCCACCACTCATACCAGTTTGTTTGCGATCCTCCTGTGCTTTGCTCAAAGACAAAAGAGGCCCATTAGGGGAAGACTAATCTTCAGGGAGTTAAGGTGAAGTCCAACAAGAAATCAACTAGCCAGGCAGTGTCACTGGGTCTTACAGTAACGTTACTAACAATGACAATGCAGGCAAAAAACTACTGATTGATAAAATCATCCAGATTCTTTTACATATTATCAATTCTGGAGTCTCCAGACACCATGGAGAGGTGTGGGGATGCTATTAAGTACTACTTACAAGAACTGGTTGAAATGGTACAGATAGTAAACAGAATATCTGATGGATTTACTCTAACTTTCCCAAGAGATTCAGCAGGTAAACTGATTTCATTGCACTTCTCCCAGATCAGTCTGAAACTCATTTCTATGTGACATAAGGACAGAAAGAATTGCACTCAGCATGAGTCGGGTATTTTACAAGTATTCTCAAAAACAAACAAAAAAAAAAAGAGAATAATCAAGAACCAAGAAATCAGCAAGAGAGAGGAGGGCCGTTGAGTAACAGAAAGAAGCCTATCCTAAGACTGACAAGAAGATAAAAGTCTAATGTTTTGGTAGAAGCAATTGCCAGCACCATTTTTCAGGAAAAAGATTATTTAGCTTCAACCAGGTCTTTTTCCAAAATCCAGAATATCCTCTTTCCAATCCCAACTCCCCTTCTCCTTCCACCCTTAAGGTTTCTATGTTCAGTTACACCAAAGTGAACACAGCACTTGGCAGAAAACGGGCAGGGCTCAGAAATCGCTGCAGTTGGCGGGGATAATAACCCAGCCTGAAATCGTCAGACCAGCACACAGTTTACTCTGCTCTGCTTCCAATTCTGTCTCTTCTTACACATGAGATTACAGCAATTTGTTAAGGATAGCAACTTGTTTTCAAACTGCGATTAGGATTACAACAGGCGTACTTTAGCATTACAAAAGAGCCACTTCAGGAAGGAATTTTGCCTCCCCCATTTTTTTTTTTAAACTGTATAATTATTTGTGTCAACATTACAAATGGATGAATGTTGAGCACTTATACACCCCCTTGGCTTTTTCCCCCCATAAAGGATCTGACAGCTGGAAAACACCCCTTTACTCTAGATGGGATTATATGGGGTATCTTCTTTTTCCACACCCTGTAAGGAAAATTCTCATTCCTCCTGTATTCCTCCTTTCCCTGAAAGTAGAACTTATTGTACTGAACACAACATTAATAACACAGGACTTCTCTCATTTTACAAAAATTAATTCACAAAAGGATTTTTTTGCTAGACTCCATCAAGAAATCAAAATAGAAACAACCTCTTATGCCCAAGCAAACAAGAAATAAAGCCTTGCACAGTGAAAGAATTCTGAATTATTCTCAATACATCAGTCAAACAATGGAAAAAAAGCTGGAGATAGGGAGACTCAAGAATATGTCTGAAGTCGCACGTCAAGATATTGAGATGCACTCATTTTGAGTTTTGTAGTATTGTTATACTGTGGTCTGGTTTGCCAACTACTACAGCAAATTGTTGGCAGGTCCACTATTTGCAAGAAAACAAAGTAAAAATCCTTTTTAATCAAAGTAAAAATTCATGAACTGGAACACAAATATACTTCAATTTGACTAAAGCAGTTTTACATGGAGCAACAACCCGGGATTACTCCTTCTCTCTATTATTAACACAGATAAGCTCCTCAAAGATGTTTTAGAGGCAGCAGCCTTTTCAATTAATATGATTAAACTTCTGTCGAGTCACACGGTGTTCAACTTCTAAAGTAACGTAGCTGCAATTCTGTCTCTATCAGACTGCTCAGGACAGTAATGCTCTTTCATGTCTATTCTGGATCCCCCTATAAAAATGGGATTTCAGACCTATGTAAAGAGCACAGTTTGCAAAACCATGTAGGGCCTGGCACTGGAGTGATGGTGCATCATTTCCAGCAACAGACCCAGCAGAGTCTCTGTCTATCAGGATTTCTAGCAGTGTTCCACTGCTGCCTGCACCTTCAGACACGAGCCATCAGTCCTCTGTGACAGCCAGGATGATTCTGATGAAGGATAATGGGGACACTTATCTATATGCACTCTTGGAGCCTTAAAAATCATTATCTGTGTCCCTCTCTCCTCCAAAGTAAAAACTGCTCTCAGATTTCTGTTGAGGAACTTTGTTAATACTGACATATAAGGCCAAAAAAATACAGCTATCGCTCAATTCCCTGCACAGTGGTGTTCTAGTAGTTGATAAGCTTGAATTTCTTTGGGGTTTTTTTCAAGTGATTTAAAAATTTACAAAATTTACCACTTATAATCACACTTTCTGTCCCCTTCCCTGATTTCCATAAGACTGTTTCTGCCATGGAGGTTAGGAAGAGCAATAAATGGAATATAGGACACAATTAGAAATAGCCTTCCTTTCCCTTACTCTCTTTTTCTACAGACAAATACCTGCAACATTTTCTCTCTCAACTCTAGTAACAGGGTATTACCTACTTGTAGAAAGTGGGAAAGACCATCCAGGCTCACTACTACCAGCACCTTTTCATCAGACAGAAAAAACAATGCAATATCCTTATATTAAGCTTTAATCTAGGCTCCCTCCATGAACCACTAACTACACTTAAATTCTACACAAGTTGTGACTAAACCATTGGGACACTCCCCAAAGCTGAGGGTCTCAAGTACAAATCCTTCTTACCATCCTTCACCATTTAGCAAGTAAGAAGCAAGAGACCGGCACGTACAGTCAAAAACTCATGCTCCATCCGCCTGAGAATTTCAGCCTCCCCTTTTATGGCTTTCACCACTGCAACCACATTCTTCTGTGGTCTATATAATATGTTGCTGCAAAAATGGGTCTTTTGAAGTCCTCTACTTGCCCTCCATGTCAATCTACACTAAACACAGGCTCTACCTCCTTTACTTAGCAGCTATGAGAGTAACTCCACAACTCCCTTAACTCAGACGGCAGTTCCATGCAGTCACTGCCCTGACCACCAGCTTCTGCTGTCAGCGTGACTACGCTTCCTTCCACTTGGCTCACTGCACATGTAGGGCCACCTAATTAAATTTATAAACCCTTTCATCTCAAAGCATTTTTAAGGCTTATTTCTGTCAAAACAACAAACTTCCGCCAATTGGCCATGGCTTCATCTTTCCTGGCAGGTTTCATCCCTCTGCACATATTCGGTCCCTGGTTAAAAAGAGGCAAATGGCTACAGACATGTGCCTGGCAAAGAGATGACAGTTCTTCACCGTGGCCTTTATCTTGTGTGTTAGCTCATCTGCTCATCTTTTCAGACTCCTAACCTGCCAGAACAGAAATCACACACTGTGGTAACAGTACTCGGTCCAGTACAACGAGATCCCTCTGGTAACGGAAACATTTGGGTACTATCACAACAAATATTTACAAAAGCAAGAACAGAGATTTATCCCGTTTCCTAAACTGCAGTATCATAGAATCACAGAATCCTACATCTCCTGAGTTGGGAGGGACCCATAAGGATCATGGAGTCCAACTCCTAGCTCCACACAGGGCCAGCCAAGTCAGAGCACGGGACCAAGGGCATCATCCAGACACTTCTTGAACTCAGCCCAGCTCCATTTGTGACCCTTCCCTGGGGAGTCTGTTTCAGTGCTGGACCACCCTCTTTCTGGTATCCAACCTAAACCTCCCCATTCCCAGCAGGAATTATTAACGTTTGGTTATCCCTTTCAATTATTATCTGCTGCAGTCAGATGAAGATACAGGTCAAGAAGTATTCTGGCAAGTATTCTAAAAATAGCAGCTACTGATTCAGGGCTTTTATTTTGTTAAGATACAGACTTCCAAAATCAGAAGTAAAAACATGTAACTCCACTGTGAAGGCATTCCCATTAGACTATTTAAAAGCAGTAAATTCAAATAGCTTTAATTAATGGAAGTTTAAGTAGGGTGGGGTTTTTCCTGTCTGCCCAAATGCAAATCTCATACTACAGTATTTCTTGTCTACCAAGGTCCTGCACACTTAAACGCATTTCCAGGAGGGAAGCAATAACCAGACAGCATTGACACTGTACTGTCATTACCTGTTTCCACAGTGTTTTCTGTTTCTGCTGCCTCCAAACCATCCATACTGTCTTCATCCTCCACTGCAGTTTTTCCTCTACTCCGAGGCCTGCAAACGTAAGAAGGGAGAATTCTTTTTAAACTGAAAGCACTTCTACAATTTGAAAGCTTTAAATTTATTCAGGATTTAAGTAATTTCATTTTGAGGGATAATTGTCAGCATGAAATTATGTAACGTTTAAGCTACCCGTGATTTGAGTCTTGCAGGAACCAGAAGCTTCCCCCCCTTTTTCCTGCTCTAGCTCACGTTCTCAACAACACACACTTGCAGCAGCGGTTGGCCCCTTACATTTTTCTGATTATTCTTACAAGAAAAAATGAAGTAACAAGCTTTTACTGATCAAAAAACACATTAAATCAGATAGATCTTAAGATATGAGCATCCTGTTTGGTCCACATAGAAGACAACTAAAGATAGATATGAGGGAACACAATCCAAAACCTGGCCAGTAGGTACATACATTATAAAATACACACCGATCCGTTCAGAGCACCCTTGGAAGAAATCTCTACAGCATAACAACGGCACTAATGCACTTCAATTAAAACCTGTTTTATTTCCAATTAAAGAAATATTTTGACACATAAAATAAAATGTTATGAGAGACGACTTGACGTCATCACATTAGAAGTGTCATCATGCGAGGACAGCACTTGTGAACTGCAACACCCAGCAGATTTGTTTCAATTTCAGCCGAGGCTGTAGGAAAGCAGACAGGTTTGCACCGCTAACTCCAGCCTTTTCTTCCTGCCTCGGTCTCCAGCGACTATCGTGGTGGGCTGTTGAGAAGCCCAAGCGTCCAGATTCCCAGCTGTTCAGCAGCCCATCTGAAAGGGAGCCAAGAGCTTGGCACCTCGCCTCCCAAATTTTCAGGCTACTTGGCAACCAGCCTGGCGTGCTGATGGAAAGCCTGGGAGACCCTGGGAGATTCTAATTCCAAGTACACAAATTCTGAGAGGTTTGGGGCATCTCAATGGTTCCAACATCCCAGAGCTCCCAGGCAACCATTCATTCACCCAACCAACATGCCTTGAATCGGGAGGCCACGCAGGCCAGCACACAGGCACCTCACTTGCCCCCCTTGACAGAAAATCGCTCCCGTTCCTCTTTCACAGAGCACTGAAAGGTTTGGGTTTAGTTCTATGTTGGGGGGGTGGGAAGGGAAGTTTTAGGGTTTTTAAGTGATTCAATCATTCCAAAACCAGCATTTCCTTTTTTTTTTTTCTTTTTTTTGTACAGCCTGTTAGAACATTTAAATCTATCCAAACTATTTCTGCAGAACTAGATCTGCTAAATCAGCTACAAAATAAAGTCTATCATGCAATGCTTTTGGTTCTCATGGATCAAAGGGGAGCAATGCCTTTGGTTCTCATGGATCACAGAGGATAACGTGCACGGAATTGGAACCGTATTTTGAGACTGTATATGCTGTTCTCCTGCAATGGACCGACTGTCTTGGGACTACCTGACAAGGCAACCCCTTCAAATTGTTTTGGGACCAGATTTGTTACTATGAAGGAGGAAAAGAAGTAGTAAAATGAAGCACAAGCCCTCAATTTACAAAGCAGCCGAGGAGAGGAGGAGAGCAAGGCGAAGGACAAGACTTTTCTGGGCACCCCTATGCAATTTGTTCAGGGCAATGCTGAAAAACATGGGTAACCCTGGGGATACATGGTCATTCTTCCCCTTAACTGCTTAACTGTAAGCAGTGACAGCAGGCAGGTAACACACAAAATCAGTAACAGCTGCCTTAGACAAAGTAGAAGCCTGCATCCCCTTCAGCTATTTGCCAAGTTTCCAGTGTAGTTTCTTAAAACCCAATTTTCACAAATACTTCAACCAGAATAAACCAGAGTGGCCAAAGAAACTGTCTTATATGCCTCCCTTCAATGACCCTGTCAGCCTACTCCATGTACAGCGATCAGTGTACAAAGGCGGACAAGTTTTAGTTGGGAAGGACATGAATGTTTCTCACCAGCATCTGAGACGGTCACACAGATTTATTCCCATGCACAACAAAGAGTAGGGAGTACAGCAAATGGCTCATCACACTCACAGGGACAGAATAAGCTCTTCCAGCAAAATCACGAGATTAGCAAGAGAAAGGCACCACACTTCTAACACTTAGTACAGCTAGTAAGAAAGCTAGAGCATTGAGGTATTAAATTTCTTATAGTTCTTCACAACATCCCAGCACGTCAGCCAACACCAAATGAGAGGATTGGAATGCAGGTAAGTGAAACCACTTCCCTTGGTGCAGGAATGCCCAAAAGCTTCACAGAACATAGAACAGCTGAACAGGGATTACGTCTAAATCCTATGCCAATTATTCTTCAACCAGCTATCCATCTGCAACGCAGTTACACGTTCGCACTAAGTCAGAATTACACTGACATCACGATAGAGGTAAATGATAACTCTGCTTTCTTCCCAAGTACCCCATTTCAGTATTCTCCAACACAACCCTGTGGGCAAGGGACACTGGACAGTGGAAGATGATGATTGTTCATTTTATTAAATAATTTACATACAGCTTTAGATTGTCTATTAAAACTACATTTGATGTATTAAACACCGAAGTACCTTATAAAGACTTTTTTAAACATTTTGTTTAAACAAAAGCGGTATTCACTGCTCAAACTCCCTACTGTATTTTAGTAACCTATTTAACACTTAGGAAAATCAGAGGTTTCAATTAATTAAATATAATTGCTTCTTTCAGCAAAAGATATAACCACATCTCGTGTTTTCTTGCTGTTCCCCTCCCCCAATTATTCTACAAAAAGCCTCTGTAGTGTCATGCAAGTTTTAAAATAAAACTGAAGAAGTGGAAGGAAAAATACCAGATTGTATCATTAACTTCTTTATGCTGGTTGCATTCATTTCACAATCATCAGAAGAGATTTTACAGCCTACAAACTTACGCTTGGCTCCGAGAAAAAAACAACTCAAGTCACAAAACAGTGAAATACACACTGTACACCCAACTATAAAGTTTCCAGAGAAAAACACCATTTGAAAAGGTCGTACAGCATGTCTAATCATTGCAATCAACATTTGTAATAAGAATGGATTTTTCTTAATGTGATTTTCATTAAGTTTATACATTTTATTCAGTAGCTTTATACATAAAGCTTTGCTGGTTTACGTATCACCAGATTTTTCCACTGACAAACCCTGTGTATTTTTCGTGTTTCTATTTACTTATTCTGCTCCCCATTAAATAAAGTGGGAAAAGCAACCTGTGCTCTGTCCTCCTCCTGGGACTTGACTTTTTCTTCTGAAGGAGGATGCAAAAAGTCTGCTGGGGCAAGATACTACCCGGGCCAGCTTTTTTTGTCTTACATCAATTATTAAACAGCCCATGACTACTCCCCTTCCCTCACACAAAGCCAGAGCCACAATCGCTACACTGAACTTTATAACCTTGGTTCTGCTTTGGATCTCGAAGTTCAATCCCAGACTTTCTTCCTAGGAGAGGTAACTACACATCACTGCAGAATCCCCATCAGCTTCCAGCAGCAGAAGCAGGGAACAGAGAGGAGCCCCGTCTCCTACAGCTTGCGAACCAAGAACAAAATGTACAGGCAGAGCCTGACCAGTACAGGCTCTACAATAAAACAACAATAAATATTAGTCAGTGCAACAGGCAGTGGGCTTGGTACACAGGCTGAACTGCTGCCAAGGGTTCCGCCATTGGCTTTCTTGCTTGCCTTCTCCTTACAATGGAGTTCAATTTAGAAGGGGAACACAAAAGCGCATCTATTTATGTCTCAAAAACCAGATCCACAGAGAGAAACGTAACCATGTTAAGTGTTTAAAGCACATTCAGCATTTCATGACACAGAGTCAACAAAGGATAAAACCACTTTTTTACGTGTACAGGACTCCAGTCAAATATAACTACTGTCTACATTAATTTTACTCATACTTGCATAAAATGAAGTCATTTATCTAAATCCTTTGTGACCTACTCCTAAATTTATTATCAATTAGCTTTCTCAGCTAATGCCGGTTATTAATCTTCATCTTTAGATACACCACAGTAAACAAAAATCTTGTCATTCTTCTCCAGGTAAGCAACTAATTAAGTGTAGCCCACAGGAAAGAGTCCAGCAAAACCTTTTCCCAGGCTCAGCAGAGCATTAGGTTCTCCCTCGACTCGGAGGGAAGCTTCACTGAGGCTGACTTTGCTAACACAGCGAGATCACCGAGCATCAGAGCGGCTTCTGCTGAGCTGCATGAAGAGCAGCCCGGATGCACAATGCAGGGAGAGAACTTTGCTTTTTTAAAGGTGACAGCAATAGCAGTGTAACCTGACAAGTACAATGTAGGTCAAAAGGACACCTTGGATCTTATTCTTTCTACGAGGTGATCAGTAATGAGGCCATAGGTTAACATCTCCTGGACCCACATGAAATAACTAACACCGCTACGACCCTCGGACGCCTGTCTCTGCCAGACTGCAGGTTTCTGATTACCCAGAAGTTATTGCCAGACACCAGTTTCTCCAAGTTCACCATTAAGTTCCTACCAGTAAAAATCAGGTGAGAATTTCTTCAGACCATCCATCAAGACCACCTTACTAACCCAGGGCATTCTGTTTCAGACTTCGGAGAATGCGTATATGGGAACCACCAGTTCCCCTCTCTTTCACAAATGCCAAAACCTCTGGATCCTTCTGGGGAGAGACCACCTTCCTTCCTACACTTTGCAAACTGCTGAGCGCAGTGATGGTACTAAATATATAACACAGGGCCAATACCCTTAAAAAGCTGTGTAACATCTGGGATACAGTAACATCCCAAACCAGCACAGATGTCTTGTTAAATGAACATCTGTCCACAGCCTTACCCTGGAAAGATGGTAAAGGAATGATTTATAAAAAAAGGCTCAATTAGTGCTCCTATCAGCGTGACCGGGTAACGAATTCACGTTCACACAGCAGTTTCACACGTGCAGTCTTTTCAAGAACCTTCTGAGCAGGTGTCCCAAGGCACATGCTCCCACCACTTCTGCGCCCTCGGTCAGGAGCACAGCTGTAGAAGTTTAGCTGTGCTAAAGCATAAGCTGCAATAGCTGAGGTTCAGCGAAGGAACCCCACACGAAAGGAACCACGGCAAGCAAGGGACAATCAATCCATGGAAATATCTATAAGGAACTGGGGGGTCCCCCCTCTCTGAACACTACTTTTCCATCTAGTCTTTATTAAGTTCAGAAAATTCAACATTCAAGTCTCAATAAAATGAACAATATGGCTCTGGAAGCAAGGCCAGCTAACTCATTTTATTTTCAATAGCTCTGAACACTAACAAGCCTAACCTAAGAACTATCATAGTGACTCAAGCTTCAAACCAATTCAGATTTAAAAGATCCTTAAGGACTTATTTTCTTCCATACATTATAAAAAAAGAAATCAGCATGTACTTTCTTCCTATTTACTTCTTATATTAGATATATGTATATTAAAGGCAGGACCCTAGCATATGGAAAGATGTGCAACAGAATCATCACAAATGATGAGATGGTAAAAAAGAAGCTGACCTGTTAGTAATAGAGAGAAGTGAAAGACTGCAGGAAACCATTTTTGTTTGACATCTACAGAACCAGAGCTATTACAACCTCATTACAGAGTTTGCTCAACCTTCAGTTTCATTATTAAAAGACCTCAAAAATACACTCAATACTGCCTATTAGTCTCCTGGTATAATCAAAGGTAAGTGTGTACTTACACCTTCTAATTTATAAAGCACAATCATCTTGTCATAAATTATTACATCAAAGGGAAGTGACCGAGCTCACGTTTAAAACCAAACACTGCAACTTCCCATCCTGCATCTCCTTCGACCAGTTACGAGCTAAAAGACATCATTCATTCAATCAGCATTATTCATTTCACCCAGCCTGTAGCATGTTTGGAGCCAAAACTGATTTTACAACGTTATGCTACACAGTTACCACTAAAAGCACCGAACACCTGAAATAAGAGAGCCATTGAGATCAGGGATGTCTGAGACAAAGCATAAAACAAACCCAGCCTCCGCTCCACCGTTCTTTACCTCTCCAAGTACTCCCCTCAGAAGGACATCTGTCAAAGATTTCCTACCCTACTCAACGAAATGCAAACAGAGGTCTTGTAAGGATTATTTGTACTGCACGTTGCAGGTGCAGCTTTGCTTCCACTGCAGAGTACGGTTGCTGCTCACAAAAATTAAGCTAATACAAGGCAAACCAACTGATGAATGTAGAGCTCCTGAAGAAAAAAGCCTGTCCCATCACAGGATTTGATTAAAATATTGCGCGTTAAAGCTAATTTGCATTGCACAAGTCTAACAACCATTCCAAGGTCAAATGAATTAGTGCTTTTAAGTAAATGTGAAGTTTGGGTTATCTGTATTTTCAACTGCTCTTGCAGAGTTACCTGTACTAGGTGGGCTCTCAAGTCAATATTGGAGCAAAATCACGTTCCATGGGAAACCGAAAAAAGGCAAATAGGCTGTCCTGCTGGCAGGCACCTGTCAAAACTGTCTACCTGAATCAAGAGGCATTATTACTTTAACAGGAGCATCACTTGGAAAATCTTCTCTCAAATCAGCTTTGCAGAATACCACCCAATGCAGGAGCCTGGCACTAATCTGTTGAGTGATGAGGTTGGTCTGGCCAAAGCAACTCCTTCAGCATTTTCTCTGCTTGATGTGAGACTGCAACTGCTCTTTTAAAAGATCAAGGAGATGAAGACCAAGATACCCAAGCTGAAACAGAGCCTTACTAACAAGACCATGAAATCTTCTTCCCAAATTGTCATGTAGGAATATCCTCAGTAGGATGGCAAGACAAACAGGGAGCATCACAGCTCCCAATGACCAAACTAAGAGGATTCATTACCACTAACAGTTGGAGACACATAAAATAAACTTTTCACATGAGCTCATAAAATACCAGTGGATGCATAGCTCTGCTACAGCCAATTACAGATTGAAACATCGAGGCCAGGGCTGCTGCTCTGCAGTGTAGTTCTGCTAACTTTCTGTGGTACCATCACATGAGAAAATCTGCTGTTAGAATCATGAAGCCAGGTTGCCTGACCTACACGTATGGACTGTTCAGATTTGGAGACAGTTTGAATACGAATGAGAAATCATATAAAAGGCTTTCTAACCTTTCAGCTTTTCTTCTTACTTTTCGAAGTGCCTGTTTAGACATCTATAAATTCTGTAAGCAAAAATTACTTTTAGTCAAGTATCTGTCACGTTAACTGGGCATCAAAAACTGCTACAGGCCTATTTCTCAAGAACTCCCTTCCCATTGATAGGCACTCTTATTGTCTGACTTGCAGGTTTTAGTTCTCTAACACAAAACACATTACAACTGTTGTACACATGTCAGAAATAATTATATTACAAAGCAATTCCTGTTGGAATTACAACCTTCAATGCATTATACATTTGCAGTTTTGCAAAATACCCATCCCTTACAGAACTGTTCCCAATGCACTTCACCATCGCTGTCAGAACAATACAAACCAACATACCAGAATTCAGTACTTCACTTGCACTATTTTTTGAAACTTTTTCCTGGAACTACATGAAGACAAATCTTTGGGAGCACCAGCAGCTAGAAGCAGAGCTGTTGGCGTGTTTCCAACCCCAGCTTGGTCCATTATCTATCCACCTGGCTCCAGGCTTTACAGTAACTATATTCTTATGATTTCTCCTCACAACAGTTCATGTGAGGCTCTTCAATGAATTTGCTGAGCAATGCTTATCAAGACCACTTAATGATTCCACATGTCTTTACAGGCAAAGAGAATTAAATGGCAACCCCAACAGCAGAGAGACCACGGGCATTGTCAAAACCACAGCTCATCTAACTTTGCAGGAGTTTCATGTGTGCACCTGCACCATCAAGCACTTCACTGGTCCACACTTCTGCTTCCTTTAAGTAAACAAAACTGGATCAAAATATGTTACTGCATCAAACACTGTCTTTTCTTGACAGGGAGCGTAAGCATCCACTTCCATCAGCACACAAGATTTGTTTCTCCATGACGACGGCTATGGCAAGCTTTAGCTCCTCCAATCTTTTGGCAGCCACGATGCCCAAAATTATTTTTTTGCCCTCAACAAGACCAAGCTCAGGTCTTTTTTAAGAACCAAGAATTATGCAGCTACTTGCCCTTTCACACACTGCAGGGTTTGCTGGCTACTCTATTCTGAATGAAGGTGGCCATACAATGGTAAGGGCTATAATTCCCATGCCTGGTGATTTCAAGATCCCCTACATAAAATTCAGCGGATCTGAGTCATCGTGCATGAGAAACAGCTGCCAAGTACTTGGAACTTGGTGGAAGTTTTGGTCTCTGTGAACAGATTTTTGTAATTTTAGCACCATTAATTAAGAGGCATTTTCAAAGATTTCCTTTTGAAACTTTGCAGTCTGTTGGAGCCTTAACACAGAAAGATTGTGAAGATTCTTTCAAAATGCATTTGTCTGCTTACGGTAAATATTCTCACGGGATGTATCAAGCACAGGTGCAGGCTGTGCTGCTGCCACAATAGCCAGACACACACATTGCAGACCTAAAACAACCAAATCATCTAATATTGATTTTTTTTTTTTGGTCAAAAAACTTTTATACCCAGTAAGTACAGTCTGAATATAATGATCATTGGTGGCCCTGCCTGTGGCAAGGGAGTTGGAACTGTATGATCCTTGGGGTCCCTTCCAACCCAGACCATTCTATGACTCTATGATCATAAAGGGTTCTAACCATTGCTTTTATTCATTGTTAATTCAGTTAGGATACTCCAAAAAGGATGCAAATATTCAACTCTCACCTATTTTATTTATTTACAACAAACTAGACCCCAGTCACATGGCATTGTTTTGAGAGGTTTCCAGATCTTACATCTCAGTCGTCCCAGAACATCTCATGCTTTCTCATGTATCTTTTGTCTCAAATCAATTTTACTCCTGTCTTTGGACCTAATAACAAAAACCTCTTCTAGCAGATTTTTGGTGGGTTGACCCTGGCTGGAGGCCAGATGCCCACCAAAGCTGCTGTATCTCTCCCCTCCTCAGCTGGACAGGAAAGAAAATAGAGCAAGAGGCTGATGGGTTGAGGTAAGGACAGTGAGATCACTCACCAATTACCGTCATGGGCAAACAAGAAAGACAGAAATTCATCTATTACCAAACAAAACAGAGTAATGAGAAATAAAACCAAATCTTAAAACAACCTCCCCCCACCACCTTCTTCCCGGGCTCAACTTCATTCCCAATTTCCCTCCCTCCCCCTTTCCAGCAGTACAGGGGACAGGGAACAGGAGTTGGGGTCAGTTCACCACATGTACATATCCTTCCTCCTCAGTACATGTACCCTCTTCCTCAGTGTGGGGTCCCTCCCACGGCAGGCAGTCATCCACAAACCTATCCAACATGGGTCCTTCCCACCGTCAACAGTTCTTCATGAACTGTCCCAGCATGGGTATCTTCCACAGGGTGCAGACCTTCAGGACCAGACTACTCCAGCATGGGTCCCCCATGGGGTCACAAGTCCTGCCAGCAAATGTGCTCTAGCATGGGCTCCTCTTTCCACAGGGCCTGCCAGGAGCTTGCTCCAGTGCGGGCTTCCCAAAGGGTCACAGCCTCCTTCAGGGCATCCAACTGCTCTGGTGTGGGGTCCTATATGGGCTGCAGGTGGAACCTCTGCTCCACCATTACCCTCCATGGGCTGGCAGCAGACAGCCTGCCTCACCATGGTCTTCTCCACAGCTGCAGGGGAATCTCTGCTCTGGTGCCTGGAGCACCTCCTACCCCTCCTTCACTGACCTTGATGTCTGCAAAGTTTCTCACATCTCACTCCTTCCTCTGGCTGAAAAAGCTGCCATTTGTTTGTTTTCCCTTTAACTCTGATATCCCAGAGACACTACCACTGCCACTGATCAGCTTGGCCTTGGCCAGTGGTGGGTCCGTCTTGGAGCCAGCTGGCATTGACCTCGTCAGACGTGTGGGAAACTTCTAGCAGCTTCCCACACAAGCCACCCCTGTAGCCTCCCTGCCACCAAAACCTTGTCCTGCAAACCCAAAACAAGATTATATGGAAAATAACTCCATTCATTCTTACACTTTTGAGATATTTCTGATCCCCCTCCAGTATCACTAACACACCCAACCCTGCCTGTCCCTCGGATGAGTGCTGCAGGACTCCACAAGAAAGGTGTCCGTTGTTTTACATGTCAATGAACAACCTACAGCAACAGTACCAGTACATTTCCTATTGCTTCCTCCAACAGGTATCTAAGCATATGAAAGGAATGGCAGTACCCAAAGTGATGTAAATCACCTGCCTCTATGCAAGATGCTGAACTAGAATGCATAAGGTCAAATTTCCTTAATAATACCCAAATTAATTGAGGCACACATGCAAGAAAAGCAGATCCTGTATGCTCACTGCAGTTTGTCATTACAAATCTAAAATGGATTTAGACAGGAAAAAACACAACAGAAATGAATGTCATATCACCACATAGCTTTTCCATCTGTTAGCACCCTTAGTGCTCCTTATAAAGAAATGCATTTTTATTTCAGATAATGTCAACAAGTATTATGAAATATTTTTCTTTCAATAAAACTGCCAAACCTAGGAAAGCCAAAGGGAAAAACACAGGATCTGCTCTCTAATTAAAAATCCATTAAAACTTATTCAGAAGACTTGGAAAACCTCAGAAGAATAAGAATAGACCTAAAAAGAAAACGGGCAATGCAATCAGACGGGTGTCAGTGTAAGTTTGTAATTCACATGAATTGTTTTTCTTGTAATAAAATTGTTTTCAAACTAGAAGTAAATCTTAAAAGCCAGATCATGGAAACTATTTTTATACCAGAGTAAATAAAACACTGGAAATACTATTGTGAAATATAAACAACACCACCAGCAGCAAAATAAGCAACACTCCGAAGTGCAGCCACAACTAACACAAGTCTTCAAACACGTTTAAAAGCTTCTGTATAAACAGATGTACCAATCTCTAGGGGCACAGGTAAGGCAGAAATGCTGCATTCTGCTAAACAGAACTGTCCACCACTTTCCTTCCATCTCTGGAGAGGACTCTTCTAACCTGGAGGCATAAATTCGCCCTTTGACAGTTACAGATAGGTTACAGAGATCACACAAAATTGTAACAGGGAACTGCTAAACTTCTATTCAAAGCACTGCTAAATTATCACCTTTAACTGGGACAATGATCATTGCTTTACAGCAATGTTCTCAAAACTTCACCTCTTCAAGAGACCACTGCAAACTGTAACCAAGCTGCTTGTTGCATTTTCTCCACACCAGACTTCTGCCCGTTAATAATAAATCTATGAATTCACAGTATTTATTATTATTACTACTCCCTCATTTCTTTAATATGTCCTTAAAGAAAAAAAAATTATCATGAAAAAAAAAGTTATGTCAATAGATAGGTGTTCTAGCACTTAATGCTAGAGGAGTTCTCCTACTTGATCATTATCCTCACACCCACCCCTCCAGATGAGACCAGGCTGACAGAACTGCTACCCAAAGAATGATCTACTGCTCAGCCAACATCATACGATACAGGTCACAGTTATAAACAAAATTGTATCTGTGTCACACGATAGGGGCACAGATCCAGCGAACCTTGTTACAGCAACTACTACAATGGAAGTCATCCAAGAGGACCAACTGATACCTCCAGGTCAAGTTCCTTTGAGGCCATCATCCAAGGACACACAAGCAGTAAGCTTACTCCGTTTACTGCATTGCAAGTTGCAAAAGGTCCTCAAGTTCTGAGGCTCCTCTCCAGTTCCACAGATACCCTCAAGTTCAAACAGACATGAAAATTTGTTTTTAAGGTAACAGGAAATTAACTGATGTCCAAAATTTACGTTCAGTATGGAGAAAATGCCAAAAATGTTCAACTTTCAAACACACTGACTTAAAACACATACAAATAATGTTAAATGAAAGTTTAAGTATGAACACAGATTTAATTTATACCCAGCAAAACACAGCTCAGTCATCCTATTTCACTTATTGCAGCTCCACAAACATTTGTGCTGGAAGCAGCAAGGGAGAAGAGCAACGACAGAAGAAGCAGAGAGAACAAGGAGTGAAGCGGGTGAAGCTTCTCTTGGTGACGATGTGAACGATGTGGTCTGAAAGGGTTTGGAAATTACAGTCTGAATCGATCACTTGGTAACTTTTTTCAGAAGCCACCAGAAAAACAGTAATGAAGATAATCTGAAATGATACTGGAACTGATTTATAATGGGACTATTTGTATATTTACCTAATCTTTTCTGAGCATAGACCTTCTGGAATGACAGCTTCTTAGATATTTATACTTGTATTTCAGCTTGCTTTTTACATATACACATATGCTTCTAATTAACATTTACAGCATGAAAGCTCAGTTCTACTCACCAGACCACACAGCCTTAAAAATTATCTTCATCAAACCTTCCAGAAATACTTTCAGGTATCAAAACTCAGCAGAGCAGTTAAGCAGCTCTCATGAAGATGGCACAGCCAAGGGAACCACATTCATACACCTAGGTGTAACCTAGAGCAGTCCTAAGCCTACCCAGCTTCACCCAAGCTCTGTCTTGGATCATGACAGGACACAGTAGGGGCCAGTTCAGTTTGGCTGCACATAGATTTCAGTCATAAAATCATTTTTTGTCACAGTATAATTCTGCTTGTTCCCCCCCCCCCGATAATTTTGCACACTGAAATTTCTCCTTGAAGTACCTGAAAGCTTTCACGATGACAATTACAATTGAGATATATTGTGTCCTTAGAATCTTAGAAACATTTGTATTTCGCAATCGATGTACTAAAAATTACATTTGAAAAGAAACTTTGACCAGAAGGAAGTGCCACATTTATTACACCATCCATGAAAAAGCTGCTAAAGGGAGTGTTATCAAAAGAGAAGTCCGACTGCTCAAACTACAATGCCAGAATCATTACCCACATGAGTCTAATACTCATAAATATCACTCAAAAACCGTGACTGACTGAAGCCCATCTTCCACAATAGCACTCACTTCACCATACCCTTTGTCATTCGTTCCTCCCTCCTTATGAATTCGTGCTCTTTTCCTAGGTGAACTTCTCTGGGTTTGGTTTTCGACCACTGCCTTCCTCTTGCACTAGGAAACCTTTGAGAACTCTGGATTTTCTCTGCTGGAGATACTATCCACCATAATCAGGCTACTACTTAGTTTTAGAGTTTGGATTCCACCCCCTCCCGTAAATTAAACAGACCGAGCACCTTCACCTTTCTCACTCACGGAATTTTCTCCAAGCTTTCTACAACCTTTGGTCTGCTTCACGCATTTTTACCAACAGTTTTTGGTCTTTCAGTTGTGGCTACCTGCATCACATTGAAAGGGCAGCAGCCAAACTCACACACTCTGTGATAAGCAGGGCATCATGAAACAGCCACAAACAGCCCACACTCTAAACATCTCTCCACAAACACTCCCTTCCAGATGTCATCCCATCCTCTATGTGATGACACCATCCCGCTCTTTACCTTGTTTTGCTTAACCATGCTTAATCCAAATGACACTTTTGCCTCTTCCCTATGCTCTTCCACATCATTCCATATACAATTTCAACAGCAGGATTTGTTATTGACTAATGGCAGAGTTTATTGCTGGAGGACCACCTAAAAAAAGTAATGCAACAACAGCTCCCAAAGACAACAAAGTGCTTGGTCAGACAGCCCTTAACCCAATTACTGTCAGCTTGATTCCACTGATTAATTCAAATTATTAGTTTTAATCAGAATATAAAATACTGTTAGGCCCAGCATTTTTAAAGAGATCCATTTCTATCACATCTTTATGGAAAACTATGAATAAAGGATCACATCAGATGATCTAATCTCTACATCAAAGGCAACACTTTTAAACTCAAACAGTAGATAAAAGGTGGGATGAAAAGAGGAGAAAGAAAAAAACCAAACCTAAGAGTTCCTGCTTCTAAAGAATGTTGTAAATCTATTTATTTCTAAAACAAGAAGTTAGAAGCCATCGATTCTCACACCTCTTCACTTTTGCCTACGTAGCCATCTCGACCACTAGCGCCTCACTCTCCCAAAAAGTCACGCCTTCCCCATCCTCTTGATTTCAGAGGGAGCCCTGGGATCTCACCGTCTCGCAGAAACGAGCAGCATGTATTTCAGTATACTTTGGAGCATAATAAAATATTCTATTGAAATCACGAGATCTAAAAAACAACGACTTTATTGCTTCTTACAACTTTTTTGCACTGTAAAATTCAACTCCAAGGTAGTAATTGGCAGGGACAAAATTATGTAGCAATTAGGGCATGACAGCAAAAGCAAACAAGAACTGAAAATGGGTTCGACACTTCTGGTAACAAGCAGGTAATTATCACAGCAGCTTGAAAGGGGCATAATCAACCAAACTGACATCATCCCTCCCACAT
Organism: Zapornia atra; assembly: GCA_013400835.1. Taxonomy (NCBI): domain Eukaryota; kingdom Metazoa; phylum Chordata; class Aves; order Gruiformes; family Rallidae; genus Zapornia; species Zapornia atra. Next base: position 195,519 of record VZTU01018839.1, read on the forward strand.
AATAAAATGTGAAATCCCTTTACGTGCGGTGTAGCTCCTACACACAGCTGGTAAATGCTGCTGGTCTAGTCTCGATGTCTGTGTCTGCAGAACAGCTGAGGTTACATTTGGGACAGCTCAACAGTGGATAATTTTAATTTCTTTACCATTATAATAACTATTACTTGTTGTCATCCATTGCGGACTACAGGGATTATTTCTAAAAGTGGTGGTTTATAAAAATGCCCTGTCTTCTTTGAGTAGAACTTTGTTTTCAAAGTTCCCTGAACCTCAAAGATAGAAAAAAAACTGTCTAACAGGCACAGTTACTGTTACACCACCATCTAGACACATTTAATATAAAACCAGAAAGTTACAGGGAAAAAAAAGCGCTTGAAATATATATATGCTCAAGTCTTTACTACTGCATGTCATCAACAACTTTTTCCCCCCATGACACATTTTATTTAAACTTAGGTGCAAGCATTAACTGTCTTTTCAAAGCAGCATTATCCTGTGCCCAGTGCTGACTATCATGAACGGTAATCCATTCATCTTCATAACGTATTTGAGGCAAATAAAGTACAACCTGTAACAAACATTCATTTATCTGCTGTCCCCTTTCAGCACTGTTTTATTGCAAGATTCTCACTCTCATTGGTGCAGTGTTTGGAAAAGCCATCAGCCCTGACTCAGACGTCGCTGTTCTATCTGGTAGAAGAGGTTGAGGGGAACCTCCTTCTCCTTTTTCTGTATTTTCTGTGTTCCTGACCTATGTTCCTCTCCATTTTCTCTCTCCTTGTGTTGACAAATCCATTTACCTCCATACTTTGTCAATACCATTAGCTCGCTGCTTCCGTCTCCTTCCAGCTCATTAACAGCAGCAAGGCTGAACCCAACGCTAATCCCCACAGGCTGACGTTAACTATTTCTACCCAGCTTCAATATTTCGGATGGGTTTCGTTTCTTGGATACAAGCAATTTCAAACGCACTGGAATTACGGCTCGATTTGTATTGATTTTTCAAGTCAAATTTCCACAAAACATTTACAGAGTACCTGTACCTATCATTTTGTAAACTGTACTGCAATTACCTTAAGTAAAATACATGAATTATTAACACTTATTTTATATCATCTTTAAAAGCTCAGCACTAACACATCCTGAGTTTTTTAGAGAGCTGTTACCTTGGCAAATCTTTTTTTTTTTTTTTTTCCCTCTTGAGCAATCTATTTAATATTTTTTTGCACAAAACTCTCACAAAGATAACCTGAAGCTGGGTTCCTGGATTTCAACTTTGGAAAGTACTGAGGATAAATAATGGTATTCATCTCAAAATTTAAATCAGCCTAGATTTAAGGAAGGTTGACTTGAGGAAGGTTTAGTTTACCGTCAAGTAAAACAGCTCCTGGTGTGCCTACATCTCTCTGACTGCTGACTATCTGAGACTCGATAAAGATGTTAATATTGTAGCAAATCTTGGTTGGTTTTTTTTTTTCCTCCACGTACTGGAACTATTTTAAAGCTCCAATTTACTTAGAAAGGTCACAATTTAGGATTTCTAAAATTTCATGGAACCCCGGTAACTAGAAAAAAATAATAAAAGGACAAGTTTAGTAATTTAAAACTGTAACAGAGAAAGTGAAAGGGAAGACTGACCTCGAAGCTAAAAATGCCAAAGTAAAAAAAATCTAAACCAACAACCCATTAGAAAAACCTTTCCATGCTTTATTTTTAAACCAATCGCCACTGATGAGACCTCTTCCAACTACAATGCTTCTCTGCACACTACAATGTTACTATGAGAATCTACAAATATGAAAGCCAGCTTTACACAAGAAGCTAGCATGGGTCAAAGCAAAACTAACAGGTCTTGGACAGCGGTCAAATATTCACCTGAAGTTAACACGTAAGCCAGACGTACCCTTTACAAATTGAGGTCACGCTGCCACAAGCAAGTTCGCAGCCAGGTTCTCCATGCAGGCATGCTAGCAGTTGCACTGGCAGAGGAACAGGGCTGAGCAGCTGCAATAAAAGGCAACTGCCTAAGTCACTGCTGCCAGCAGAACAGATCTCTGGAATCGTGGCCTTAAATGACCTGTAAATATAAAGCGAACTAGAAAGTTTCCATTACTAACAAAATAGGGGTACATAAATTACCAGGGAACAGTTCATCAGATGCAATGAGGTAGGAAACCTTCAATAACCTTCACCACTTTTGCTTTTCCACGTGTCTTTGCTCTCTTTCAGTGACAGCTTACACTACAAATGCCTTTTGACCACAAACTCGAGAAACCTACAGCAGCATCCAGCAGACACAGCATTCAGCGTTTTGGAGAATGAGCGTTCGAAGATACTTCAATGCTCAAGACTTGGGAGAAAAAGCATGCAGAACTTTCAGGTGCCAATGTTCTGGCCTCCAAGCTACAAAGCAAGGACATAAAGTAATTTCAGAAAGGACCAAATACTAGCTTTTTTCTTTTCTGCATGTGGATCCTACAGGGTCAGTGTCCCTAAGGGAAACTTTCTCCATCTGAACAGTTGGAAATGTTTTGTTGGGGGAAGTACAGTACTTCAGAGTAGAGCTGCTCCCAGTAAGAGCTCTGAGAGAATACCAGGTAAACAGAAAATGAGTAATTACAGTAAAAACCTTACTTTCTCTAGATACAGGCACACACCAACTTTTCTTCTACCCAATCCTATGGCCTGATCTGTAGGAATGTTGAGGGTTTACATCTTCCCAAAATGAAATCAAAAGTTGACATATAGCTTCCCTTGGACAATAAAAACAAACTACAGCTTTGGTCTCACTAGACACACCTCACATTACCACAACCCAGTATTTAATTTACTTTAGACTAATACCAAGTTGGTAACACACAGGACAAGAACTTCAACTTAAAAAAAAGCAAGCCAAAACAACCCCACAGCAAGCACGCTACCATTAAAAGCCACTGCTCAGCAATGCCACTGAACCAATTCTAAGCTTAAATAAGAACTATCGCTAAGTATCAACTTTATTAGCTAAATAAATTTCTGTTGTTTCACTTCCAAATCAAATAAAAGAACTGTTTAAATGCTTTGCCTTGGATGTGCACAATAAAATACAAATACATGAGTCTGAAGAGCCTGACTCAAAACTATCGCACTTGCACGGGCAGCACTGAATAATTAACCGATGTGCTGCTTCAAGGACTGTCTGAAAGCTCGTCTGTCTTTTATGCTTTCTCTTATCAGTATCAGTCAGAGAGTTTGGATTAGAAGTCTATACAATTCTAAATGATTATGAAAACATGTTTTTCTTCTGGATGAAAAATGACAAATTCTGAAGACTTCTTCATGAACTTCTGAAGAACTTTGTTCTTTTTTTTTTTTTTTTCCAAGTTTCCTTGGCCATAAATTCCATATGCAGGCTCTTTCAAAAGAAAACACAAAAATTTTAAAAATTAAAAGCTATTAAATTTAATGCCTAATAAATACATCTGTATCACTGCTACTACAAGGCATGAAAAAAAAATCTATCAAGTGCTCTGATTTTTTTTTAATTACTGCACACCTTAGAAAACGTACTGCTAAAGAATTAATTGGGAGAAAAAAAACCTTGAAAAGGTTTCCTACGTTCCTTAAAACCTCAGATAATGCTAACCCTACTTCACCAGCTGCAAAATTCAATTTCTGCTGCCTTGCACACACTTCAGGATTGTATGAACCAAGTTTCACATCATTAGGAAAACTCATGGGCAAAATACAATTTTTGTAACGTCTGGGACGTTACTTATCAACATCTAAAACACTAAGAAAGGTTTCTACATCTTTTTATCAAGCAGTTCCTCTGAGGGAGTATAGTAACTGTTGATGTTCTTAGCACATGTAAGAAAAAACGTCTATTTTATAAGATACTCGTCTCTTAAGAGACACAACAGAAACTACCAAGGCCAACCCGTTCTACATGACACAGTATCAGAAGAAAATGTACTTAAATAAAGCACAATTCAGCTAAGCAGCTACTACAGGTTTACAACAGGGATCCTGTTTCAATAAAAGCAAAATTAATTCCAGTATTCTTCTACAACCAGAGTTTGAACATTTGCATTAAAGCTAAGGAAAATAGTCAAGTTCCTATTACACACCGTTAAAACCAAATTTATAAGAGAAATACATCTGCAGCCACATCTTAAAAAATGAACAGCCAACAAACTTCAAAATTTCCATCCCATTATTCAGGAAGATCCAAGAACACAAAAATATTTTTAAAACAATAATAGAAAAATCACGATTTAAGCCACATTACAAAACCCTCCCCTACAGCTTCCAGTTATTGCAATACTTCTTAAGACAGAGTTTCATGACAAAAATACTTCTGTTTGTGCGGCAAAGACATACAAAAGGATTCTTCGGGATGCCAAACACTTTCAGAACTCTCCAGTGATGACTCACCCTGCTATGTATACAACGCTTTCATTAAAAACATTTTAAAAAAAAAGTCAGTTGGCATCATTACAGCTCCTCAGTTAGCAATCTCCAACTTACTGTTATTTCTCATACAAAGTATCCTAAACACTCTGCAACAAAGTATGCCAGTTCGCTAACTCGGGGNGGGGGCGAAACGTGCAGCTTGACTTCAAGGGCCTTTCTTACAAGAAGAGGTTCTACTCCAGTTTCTCTAGCTCACCAAGTGCTCCACGATGGCCTCAGACAGAGTTTTTAGCTAGACAGAAATACTTTGTTGCTCCTTGCCAGTTGCACTGATCCAACTATTTTGCCAGAACAAGAAAAATAAGTCTTTCAAAACAAGTCATGATGAATCTAACAAAAAGAATCACTTCTAAAATAAAAAGGGGGAGGGGGAATTTAACTGCTCCTGAAAACTTCGAAAGCATAGCATACCTTCTGGCTGTCTCTATGGAAGCATCACTTCAATCCCCCCCACTAAATGAGTTTATTTAGCTGATCTGTTGGACTTCAAACTCACACTAAGCCTAAAACTGCCGTATTGGTGCAAATAATTGCAATGAACTGTATTACTATATGCCAGTAGGTCAGCTTGCACTTTTTTACACACATCTTCTTGAAATGTGGTGTGTTGGGTTTTTTCAATTGGCTGCTTACTTCTACACATGAACATCTGCAAGATGTACTAGAAACCAGGAGCTTCCCTGAACGCTACATACAGCGGAAGCATCCTGCGCTTTGCTCCATCAAGTGTTGGATCTGGTTTTCCAGACCAGGCTCACAATGAAAACCAGGACGGTTTGCATTCATGCCTGTCCATCTCCCACCTTCAGGCAGAAGGCAGACAGGAACAAACCCAGGTAACAGAAGCTGCGGAGCTTTAAATCCAACGTTTACTTTAGGAAACTCATGTCAAGATTCACTTTGCACTGGCAGGCTGGAGTCAGCAACCCTCCCACATTACTGTCTGGCCAAATTTAAAGAAACAAGCAAGATACAGATCATTTCCTCTACTTTCAGTCACTCCAGCCAGTGACTTCTCTAATAATTTCGGTCCTAGTGTTTATCCTTTCCTAAACATGGCCACACATGCATAAGAAGCAAGCCTCAGTGCCAGCTATGCAATTTCCCTTTCCCACTGGGGACACACTTTCCAGGATCTCAGATGTTTTCAGAACAGACGCCTCCCCCACCACTGCCACATATACATTTTATTTCTTATAAACGCCTCTTACCCACAGTAGTTACAAGTGCCAAATCATCTGATTTCACAGAGTGTCAAAAGAAAAAGACAGATCTAAGAACTTATATAGCATTCCCTCTGCCTTTTTCTTCTGCAGCATGTTGATTTGGAAATAATACTTTTTATTTACTCAAATCCCAACCACAAGAAGTCCAGCTGTCCCTTTCCAGTCATTTATGTTGATCACAGGACTTGATCAACTACGCCACGTTTTCAGCAAGTTTCTGCTTTCCACAGGCACTGTCAAGGCCATCTGATTAAAGATACAAATTAAATTTGTGGATTCATGCTACGAGTCTTTGAGCTTGAAGCATACCGTTCCCCATGTTTCACAAAGAATAAATCTAAAGAACAGCCCTGGTTTTTTTCTACTCCCAGACAAGATAAGACGGCTTGTCTTAGAAAGCATAATTAAACCTTTCTATTTTTTTAATTTAGTTGTAAGTTTTTGTTATTCTGTCATTGTCTGTGCACTGCCATAGGTGGTCATGGCAAATTACCAACATAATTTACACCAGTTATCTAACTGTAAGACCAGTTTATTAATTAAATACAAGGGGTGGGGGTGGAAGACAGGTCCTAGGTATTTACAAAGTACAGGTGTAGGAAAATAAGATACACCCCCAGTCAACAATAGGAGCATCATATTTGCCTTTAAGAGACTACATTTTAAAAGGAAGCAGCCAGCATTTTCATTTACTCTCATTTAATCATCAGTGGATGTGAGAGGAGAAATGAATAATGGCAAGCCAGCTGAACGCGGTGCATCTTCAGCAGAGGTTGGGAGGAGGCTGGGGTGTGGAGTGGTGAACAATCAGCTTCACAAACAAGAGAGACATTTCAAAACACACAGCACAAACATAATGGAGGGCCCAGCACAAAGCTTGGGCTTGGCTCCATCTAACAAACAAAAGGCCATACTTTAATCATGTTTTAATGAGGGTTTGCACGTGACCTGGTCCGTTAGATACTGAAATGCTGCTGCAGCCACCTTGGTGCTTGGTGGCTAACAGGCGAAGTGGCCACTAATGTACCCCTGAAGTAGGAAAAAAAATTATATATATATATATATAAAAGCTGCAGCGGCTCTGCTTGATAAAACCCTCAGTGAATTAATAGTGTTAAAGATCTGCAGATCCACAGATACCAGTACAATCAAGTATGAAGCCTTAACTCACTGATAGCCAGATCCATCAGGAAACATAATATGCAGAATAGTTAAGTACATATAAAACAGGTTCATTGTTCAGATAGAAATATTACTTAACTGAGTGAATCAAAACCTACATAATAGAGACATTTAACATCAGAAAACAAGATGCGATGATCCCTTAAGACTGCAAAAAGTTTTAAAAAAAAAAAAGTACTGCCCCAAGAACAACAAAAAAATTTGTTTACAGTCCAGACATCCTACTTTTAGAGTTCATTTGTCTCTTAATGCCTTCAAAAAGCAGTCCTGTCCCACACACACACTATTTTTTCAGTTTAAATAAAAGTTCCCCGATGTAACCTGGTGCTCTCAACAAGGTCTTTGCTACTTGTGTGCCTCTGAAAAGTATAGTGTGGTTTTCCCACACATACATTTTTATGCATCTGATAATTATGATCACAATTCACATTGAAAAGATGATCATGGAATTATTCCTGTCTCTCCCAAAACATACTACATGGCACTGATGCTACTAGGTTGAAGGTCCAAGAAAAATCACAAGTAAAAAGGTGGCTGTTCCTTTCACAATACACAGTTAACTCTGGTACTCCATGCTCAGCACATTGAAAGATTGAGGAGAGGCCAGACACATTCAAAGGACATGTCTGATGCCCCACAGATGTAACAGAAATACCATCCTTTGGCCTCATAAATCCCACGATTCTTTCCCAACCTTCTGCAATTCACAATTCAGGGAAGTATCATTACAAAATTACCCTTTCCTTCTTTTCCTTCCTAGGCATCTGCCATTAACCACTGCAGAAAGCCTGAGGATGGGACACCCAGGTCTCCGATCTGACCCAGCACAACTGCTGCTGTAGTATCTTCCTATTACCTTACAGACACTGAACCAAGAGTCAGCAAAATAAAGCTCACCGTATCACCCAAATTACTGTCACACCTAAAGACTGATCTTTACCAACACTAAGCTTCATTTCCAACCTTGTATTCAACATCCTGAACTGAGCACAGTTAACATGCAATTACATAGCCTTTAGTGGTCTATAAGAGTTTCATTCTTCTAAAAGCCTTCTTCCTGATTTCTGACATCCAGAGACAGGAGGGAAAGCAAAAAAAATAAATGCCCAAGCATCCTGTACACCTTCCCGTTCAGCAGATGGCTTATTACCATCTTTGTCTGTATTGTAGTGAAAAGGTACGTGCCATATCCCTTAGTCATGACCTACCACAGAAAAAAAATAACCTCAAGAACAGAAAACTTGGTGTCATATAATCGTGCCTTTCAACAAGATGATTCAGTCAATAAAATCACCTATTTTTCTTGTATTTAAGCAATCCTAAGCTCTTTTGGCAGCTCAATGGATTCTCCTAAGTCACCAAATTCCTTGCACTGCCTCAGAAATAACCTAAGCATCATATGTCATGCCACTGAAGAAAGTCAGGTGACTTTGTGCTGCTATCCTTTAACTTGAAATAATATCCAATCCTAGTACACCAGCCCTCTAACCTTACAATTTTTTAGGGAATTTATACCCTTTTGCTTCTTGTAGTCAGTTAAAAGACTTACAGAGAGTTTTGTGGGAGCTTATTTTGCTCCCTGCCCTGGACCAAGTAATATGGTTAAATAACAAACAAGCTCCTGGACACAAAAGCCCCTATTTTCAATACTACAGAGATTCCCCCGTATTCAGAGTTAAGGCTGTGAATCTATCAGGGCAGACAGTATGACACTGCTTGTGGACAAGCTGATCCTCATACATAAAAGCTGCTTTATTTCATCCAACCACTTTCCATGAGGATGTAGTGAACATTCACAAGGAAATCTAGTAAAAGACAAAGCATGTTACACAGAATCCTGTGATCTGGGGGTGCATTGGGGGGGGGTCATGGAGCTCTATCAGCAAATTTCACTTTTGCTGCTCAGGTATAGGATAATCTGCAGAAAGTTAGCATTTGATGAGTTTAACAGGCTTAGGAAGCTGTTGGAAGGACTGGAGAGGAGATTCCAGGAGAGACTATTCCAAGTTCCATCTTTCAGTAAGATTGCAAATGCTGAAAAGAGCATGCAAACTGATTCAGGACTCCAGACGTAGAAGGTGCTTCCTCTACTGAGACTTTAAGTACTTAGGGGGCAGTTAGGTGAAAAAACAATTTCAGTCAGAGGATGCTACAAAAGAGTTAGAAAAAGTTACCCTTACAACCTGCTGAAGAGACTACAACCATCATTGGCTCTTCTATTAAGAAGGAGATCCACAAGCCAGCCTTCCCTAGAAAGTTGCCTACTCTTCACCTACAAATGTATGTTACTTACAAAGAAACTATGAAGTAGCTCCTCTTTATCTGCATCCTGGTCTGAAAAATCTGGAACAGGAGACAGTGAGAAGCACGAATATAGGATGGGGAGTCCTATGTGCAAAATTGTTCAGCACTACATTGCTCTGATAAAATTTAACACATAGTATCAGTACTTATGATGCTGTTGTGTGTTTGATGAAACTGTGTATCAGACAGGAAGCTGGGTCTCAGCGGTATGAAATACGTGTCCAAATCAGCAAGAATACAATCAAATAAACCCAGTTCTCACTGAGTGGCCCAGAAGTGCCCTTCATTTTTTTTCTCTACACACAACAAGAGTTATGATTCTTGTCGGTACCTGGAAGCAGTGGGAGTAAAACATGACTAATTGACCAGTAAAAGAATAACACTGAACTCAAGAACAAGTTCATGCAATTTACAGTTGTTATGATTTCAGCTTAGCACTGTTTCACAGAATCTAAATTGACAGAAAACTAGTCTCAAGTTTTCTTGAAATGTGAAGAATTAAAAACTATTCTGCAAAATCTCTCTTGCTTTTCCTAAAGCATCCTGTTCCCCACATTTTCTGATCACAGACAGTAGCAGCTGGTTACCACTATTCAAAATAGTTGATACAGAACGGATGGGACTATCGAATTCTTGCTCATACTGATGAGCATTTACTCTCATGACTATTTCATTTCAATGGAAAACTTTCTATTGACTTCAGTTGTCTCTGAAACAGAATTGCGTTCCTTCGGGAATACCCTATCATCCTGATAAATAATTAAATGAATCCATACAGTACTTATTCACTGACAGTTCTTTATTTGGAGGTCCAGAAACATCAATAATGAAAACTCCTCTGTAGTACTAGTGAAGCTGCCAGCAGCAGACATTGAAGATTAGACAGCCATAAGAAAAGAAATATAACAATATAAAATAGGATTGTTTACATATGAACCATACAAAGGTCTATCAATGATGAGAAGTCCTACCTCCACAGACCCTCTTTTCTCCCAGCTTTCAGGAGAACAAACAGTAGCAAACAATCTCCATCAACAGGGGTGATGGCAGCAGATGTCACAACTGGCAAGAGCCATTTCTGGCTATGCACCATAGTTCACAAACTCTGACTTTCCGGTATCATACTCAACAGAAGTCAACCGATTTCAAAACATCCCCAAGGGAGGCAATAGAACTGCCTAAAATAGCAGCTATTCACCGATTCAGCTCTAGGATTCCAAAACTTTCTATGGAGAACTGACATAACCATCTCAGGAACTGAACCACGGCTGTCAAGCAAGATTCAACAGCTATATGCATTTCTGAAAAAAGGAAGAGAGAAAAAAATTAACTCGCAAACTCGCAGCTAAACATTCTACACCATTCTAGGTGGATTTCACTACCTGAAAACAAATATA
>VZTU01018839.1:212157-229949 GCA_013400835.1 Zapornia atra
GGGGGCCGGCGCTGCCGGGCGCTGAGCGGAGCGGCCGGAGGGCCTACGGATGAGATGCGGAACGGCGAGCCCGGGAGGCGGTCCCGGTAGCGCCCGGTCTGTCCGCCCGTCAGCCCCTTTCCTAGAACGAACACCTTCCGAGCGAGAGTTCCTTCTCCTTCCCTGCCCCCAACGCCGGCGCTTTCCCATTTAACAAAGCAGCGCCGCTGAAAAGTTACAAAACGTTTCTCTATATGCCGGCCGCTGCCCTGGCAGACCGCCCCCCTCTCCCCTCCTCGGCTGTGCGGGGCTACTCGGACTTTTTCAGCCCTGGAGGTTAACGTGTGACTCTTTTACCCCTTTTTTCCTCCTTCTAAAAAATGTTCAGGCTGCTCTACATGCCTCCAAAACCAGTCTGGAACGGAGGACTGAAGAACGCAAGCTTGACAAATGTCCATCTACAAACGGCTCTTTCCTAACCCTTCAGAAGGTCCCTGCCAGTTTTCTTTTTTCTTCTACGGAGAGCAAAACAAAGCAAGAAAACATTACGCAACTATCACTTCACTTGTATCGATAGATACTTGCAAACCAATCGCTCTGCCAGTTGAAGTCGTAACACAACTACCTTTGCTCACAGAGAGAACCCAAACCGGCTGCCGTGTAACGCCTGGGTTCTGTCAGTCTCCTACAAGCTTGCTTCACATTTCTTTAAATATCAGATCACACATCCGCAGACACAGGTTGACACGTTGACAACAATAATCTGACTTAACTGCCAAACAAAAATAAGACTATTATCTCTATTATCTAGTCTTTTTTTTTTTTTTTAATTAAATCAAATTCTCTTCTGTTACACCGAGCTACAACTGGACATACTTAAATTAACCTAGGGCACCTTCTGTCGTGGACAAGCAAGTAAATTCTCAATAAATGTACTTTGGAAGTCAGGAAAGAAGACCCTTTTACCTCTAAGGCTGAAGAAAGCAAACCAGAAAGCCCACAATGATTCACACGGCATCATCTACCCAGGCTGAGGGTGTGCACCAACGCTACCTAATGTTACATTTTCAACTAGCTGCCCGGCCTACAGGAAAGTTTTTATCAAACCAATTCTCCAGAGAGTAAGATAAAATTTTAAAAAGAAAACACTCACATGAAAAAATCCTCCACGTGTTTACTCTGAAACAAGTACCTATTGTATAAGAGCCATTGTGCCATGTTAGTACAGGCACGGACACATAAATGCATTTAGCTACTAGGAGCTATCAAGCTACAGCTTATCAGCACATCTCTGGTAACCACGTGTATTAACACACTTGCTCTGCTGCAATGAGAAGGTAAAATATGTTAGTCCAAACCTTTGGGAAGGTGGTAAATATGTGTTTTATTTTGCAGGAAGGGTCAGTTATTTTGGTTCACCCAACAAGTGCTAAATTACTAAACCACTACTGAGACCTAATAAATTTTCCTATTCCCTTTAGCACTCATGGACCTTTAGGTTTAACTTGGACAAACCCCTCTTGGACATAGATCCATATAGTTTAACCCTTTTCCTTGCCTTTTTGTTCTGAGATTAACTAAAACAAGCTCCTCTTAAACCCAGCAGTGGACAGAAGCAGTGCATTTTCCAAATCATATGAAATAAAGTGAGTTTCTGTGTTTATACTTAGCAGGTTAAGCAAGGGTAGAGCATGAAATTTATTGTGTATCAGCTATCCCATAACTGCCTATTATATGAGCTTCCACTACAGCACTGGTGCGGTTCCTCCTGAGATGACACCCCCTGCAGCATAACCGACGTGCCACAGATTCACAGAGTTGTTTTGTGCTGCTACACCTTCAACCTGTAGATATTTCCAAACATGTTACACTCCGAAAAAAACCGCATGCTTTAACATAGCAGGTAATGGGTCACCTGACGAGTTTAAGTATGTTAGCACAAACAAGACAAGTTACAATTTAATAATAGCTGGTTAAAATAATAAATTACTCGCAGTACTTTTCCCTACTGTTCATGTGACCCAAGATGTAAGGTAACAGGTACAAAGCTGTACAGGCCACCCTTGTTCTTCCTCTGAGCTTCCCACATGGAACTGCATTTTCCCCGCTTATGCAAGATTCAATTCTTTTACTGTAGAAACACCTTAACTGCCATAAAAATCTCTGTAAGGACACTCAGGCATGGTCCAACACATTAGTCACATTGACTAATTACTACTCTGCCACTCAAATTACCTGCAAGTTGCCTTCAGTAGGATTATACAATGCGCTAAAGGAACAACTCCAGGTAGTATTTTCACGTTGGGCTTGAGGCTTCCCAGGTCCTGTGCCAGGTGTTCAGCTGTGTCCTGGATCACACAGGGAATCAGATGAGGGGACTGATCCAGCTACAGCAGGAAGCAACTGCTCAGGACACTGAGAAAAGGCGAAGCTATTTTGTCTGCATCGATTCCCTGCCCTGATTCACACATCTCCACAAACGTGTGTCACCATGATGGTGAGGCAGAGACTGTTCAAGCCAACACTTCTGCCAAGAAAACGTACATGGGGAAAATGGGATCAGTCATCCCTCCCAAGACAGGCTTCTTTCTTCTGTAAGCAACAGAAGATTGGATTTAATGATTAAGATAAAAACTTATGTCGATACATATGTTGGACTGTTTTATTCCAAACTCAAACTGATTAACTCAAGGATACAACCCGCTCAAGTTAATCAAGACACGTTTAGTGAAACATGCCTTGCCTGTTTATGGTAGGGCCTATTTACATTTTCCCTCACAGCAACCAAGAGAAATTCAGTGTATGTCACCACTTCCAACATATTCTGATCTAAATTTCAGGTGCAATACGTATACAAACATGAGACACGGGCTTCACAGCATCTCGATACAATAACAAGGTCATACATTTCATTTGCTACTTCACTGATTTTAACACATACAAAGATGAACGTGTTCAGAAGCACAAAAGTGTGTTCAGCCTTTTTAAACATTTGCTGCTTCTTTACTCCTGCTGACCTGCTACTTCCAAGATCTTCAATGGGTTTCTAATAATAATAAATTATAATGACTTCAGATTAAGCAGTAAGCACCTAGCTTCAAATATACAACAATTAAAAAAGGAAATTCAATAATTTTACATTTCAGTAGAATTGTCAGGATAAGGAAAAGGCTGTTTACCTGCTAACACCCTTTTATGCTTTGACACTACAAATGAACTTGAACCACCCTCTTCTGGAATATAATTTCTTTGAAATTCTACTTTTCATGCCAAAGCACAGATTAAACAGAAGTATTATTTTACAGAAGGGTATTGGAAATTCTTAGTTTCTAGCGTGTGCTGACACAGTCTCTGGAGATAGACTCCAGTTCTAAAAGTAAAAAAGTTTAAAAAAACTCCTAAACCCCACAAAAAACTAACAAAACCCCTGCAAAAAACTAAAGGTTCCAAGCAATTTTCAAATCATATTCTTTTTCTCCTCTTCCCTGAGCTCTTCTTGTAAGCACATGGGACATAACAACCCCATGCAGCGCTACAGGCTTGGGGGAGACTGGCTGGAGAGCTGTCAAACAGAGAAGGACCTGGGGGTGTTAGTTGACTGCAGGCTGAATATGAGTCAGCAGTGTGCCCAGGCGGCCAGGAAAGCCAATGGCATCCTGACTGGTATCAAAACTAGTGTGGCCAGTAGGTCTGGGGAGGTGATTGTGCCCCTATACTCGGCATTGGTGAGGCTGCACCTCGAGTGCTGTGTCTAGTTCTGAGCTCCTCACCATAAGGAGAACATCAAGGTCCTTGAGTGAGTCCAGAGAAGGGCAACCAGGCTGAGGAAGGGGCTGGAGGGCAAATCCTATGAGGAGTGGCTGAGGGAGCTGGGGGTGTTCAGCCTGCAGAAGAGAGGGGAGACCTTATCACAACCTACAACTACCTGTCAGGAGGTTGTAGAGAGGTGGGTGATGGTCTCTTCAGCCAGGTGACAGGAGACAGGACAAGGGAAAATGGCACAAAGCTGCACCAGGGCAGGGTCAGATTAGATGTTAGAAGAAAAAAAAATTACTGAAAGAGTTGTCAGGGTCTGGAACAGGCTGCCCAGGGAGGGGGCTGAGTCACCTTTCCTGGATGCATTTAAAAAAAGGGTAGATCAGGTACTCGGGGATATGGTTTAGCTTAGGATGGGAAAGGCCGGACTTGGTGATCTTAAAGGTCTTCTCTAACTTTGTGATTCTGTGATTCTATGAAACAGATCATATATCACTTGGCAAAAAGGGATAGGACAAGAGGAGATGGCCTCAAATTGTGCAAGGGGAGGTTTAGATAAGAAAAAATCTCTTCACTGAAAGGGCTGTCAGTCCCTTGAGAGGCTGGCCAGGGAAGTGTCTGAATCACCATCCCTGGAGGGATCTAAAAGAGGTATAGATGTGGTGCTCAGGGACATGGTTTAGTGGTAGGCTTGGAGATTAATGGTTAGACTTGACTATCTCAAAGGTCTTTTTCAACCTAAATGATCCTGTGATTCTACATCCGGAACCCAAGATAAGTCAACAGCACCTCATACAGCCAAGAAACATATTTTGTGCACTAACAACATACCCACCATAAAAAACTATTCTAAATTTGATGTAAAGCCATTACAATGAAGACGCCACAGGTAACTGAAATGGCTTTCTACATAGAAAGCATTAAATTCTTGTCTCAAAAAGCCATAAAATAGGCAGTTTTGGCAAAAATTTACTGAAAAGGCCCAAGGTGCCTTTCTTCCCTGATGTCTTTCCATGCTTCAGCCAAAGGTTACCACCCCTGCAACAGAGATGGCAGAAGGGGACACAAAGCCTGCTGTTACACTTAATTCACCAATGAACGTGAACTTGAGGTAGAAACCCTTAACGACAAGCTGGAGCACATCCTTTTGCCTGTATGGCCAGTATCTTCCCACCATGCATCAGCACAGACGTCTCAAGGTAGCTTGAGCTCACCAAGTGTCACCAGATCTTGTTCAGTAATATGATGTAAACAGCAGTATCAATGGAGAAGCATAGGCTGTATCAGGTAAAAGGCATTTATGAAAAAAAACCCCACTAATACTAAAGACCTCTATTTTTTGTTCCAATCTCCTATTACCTCTAGAAATCTCAGATTTTACTCACATCCTTGGTTTCCTAACAGCACTATTTTTACCTGGTACTGCAGGAGCGTGGTGCGTGATGCTTTCATACAGAAACACTGCACAAGTGACAAGAGTCCTGTGATTTGTGTCCATTTTACATCACTACTAAGTGCTGGTTTGGGTTAACTCTGTTGTGTAACTGAAATGGTAATGTAGTACTGCTTACCAGAAATGGAAATAAAGGGGTGAGCAAACAAATTCAGAAAGGACAAAAGAACAATCTAGATGAACAGATCACAAGGTGAAAAGGAGATACAAGAAGGTAAGAGGTAGAAAACAGGCTATCAGGAAAGTATTCACTGCTAATGACATGTGTTGTCAGCTGCTAGCACAGGCAGGACAGTGCATGATGCAAATCCAGTAAGAATACAAATTCTGACATCGTTTCTTTAAAGTAGTTAAAATAGCCCTACCCTTTTCTACCAGATAAGCTTTTTTAAATAGCCTTTAAGAAAAAAAAACAAATCTGTAATGCCAGGTGACATTATTTATTAACCACCAACAAAACCCCATAGAAAGGAATTAATAATTTATTTAATATCTGTCATATATATATGTTATACATATATCACACAGATTAATACATAAAGCAAGTGTCAGGTTACAGAAAGAATAAGGAAAAGCGACAATGAAACAAAGATTTAGTAAAATATTTTTAAGAAATAAACCACCTTCTACAAGAGGTTATTACACATAATTCATTGTGTAAAAGCAATGGCTACGACATAAATACTGGACATGACCATCAGAAGGGATGCTTACAGAACACGATCATAGAGTAACTCCAGCTGGAGAAGACCTGAAAGGTCAGTTAGTCCAGCCTTGGTCAAAGCAGGTCACAGTCAGTTCCCAAATGCTTTGCAAATATTTTTTGAAGTTCAATTCATTGTTTGCATAGCTGTGTAACTATACAAAGCACTGAAACCTGATGGCGGGACCCTATTTGAAATAACTTGTGCCCCAAACAAACCAAGAACAGAGATCAGAGCATAAAGCTGATACTCAGCCTAAATCACACCTAAAACCCTTTATCTAGTGTTTTCTATTAGGTGGCTTTAAGAAACTCCCTGCTCAGACTTTAGTCCTTCTGAATTGCATTTTGGAGGTAGTTAGCTCTCTCTTTTGACTAATCATGAAGACTCCAGCAGAATCTGAGTGCACTTCCTGCTATTCATTAGTAAGCTCCTTTAGAGTAGTAAAATAAGTATCAGTATTCTTTTAAAGCTTTGAAAGAAAACAATTCAGATAGAAACTAGACCATCATAATACTGTTGAAAAAGAAACCTAGGTGGCATGACTACAGGAGCTAGAATTGAGTCTCTGCCCTGTCCCCAAGGC
The DNA here is from genome assembly GCA_013400835.1 of Zapornia atra. Lineage (NCBI taxonomy): Eukaryota > Metazoa > Chordata > Aves > Gruiformes > Rallidae > Zapornia > Zapornia atra. Next base: position 218,636 of record VZTU01018839.1, read on the forward strand.
CCATTACTAATAGCTCTTACGGAGTATGCTCCCACACCATGTGAATGGTCACATCCATGCAGCTGCATATCCTCCAGCTACGTATTCAGGAGACCAAAGAAAAAAACAAACCAACCCAAAAAATCCACCTAAAAGAAAAACTCAACAACTTGCTCTAATAACCTTCATAGCCTTTAGATAAAAGCCAGCTAACAAGGATCTACCACGATACTTTCCCAAATTCTAGTTAAAGAACAACAGAAGATACAGGGTAGCTGAGAGCCCAAGCTTCAACAAGTTTATACATGTCCACAACTGTTATGACTTCACTTTTTTGAAGTGTGAGCATGTTGACTAATATAGACAAAAAACTCTCATTGGCCTAAAAAAGCCTTTAAAATAACATGGTCAAGTTAACAATTTAAAAACAGGTTCTTTTTGCCTATTAAGACAATTTTGAGCAAGTAAGATGAAAAAAAAAAACCCCACAATAATTAAAAAAAAGTAAACTGCAAATATTCTTTAAATAATATTAATTTCCATTAAGTTACCAATAACCCCCCACTGACACGGTCTGCTTAACAAGCCTTGAGATCAAGATTTTCTGCTTGTCCATAAAGTAGGTATACAGTTACCAGCACCTCCTCTGTTCAGTGTATCCTCCTGTCAGAAGACCACATGTACACAATATGAGTCAGTTTTTACCAAGTTTTTGTGTTTTTTTCTTTACCAACAAACACATTCAAAACAGAAATGACAGTACCTCCGAGCTGTATGGAGCACACCACAGAACAAAGATTTACTCTCCCATTCCATTACAAAAGGAGGTGACAGAACAGCCAGCCACAAGCCAACCCTTACATAAAGATCTTGAGTAAATCATTTCTTTAAATAATCTCGCTTACAGATCATTTATTTCCTAACTTCCCCTCCTCACTCCCCCATTTCTGGGCCCAGTTCTCTTCTAAAGGGTTTCTGCAAAACACAGGCAGAAAAATAAATTAGAATTCCCCCCTGAATCTATTTTGCCCTTTCCTTTGTAGAAATCCCTGCCAGGATGCCTGACACAAGGTTAATTATGCAAAACCTGAACCAGGAAAAATTGTGTGAGAAGACTTAAGTAGCACTGAAAGCCAGTGTTTCCCAGAGCCTTACGGCTTGTGCATCCCATCTCCTCTGCTCCCTCTAGAGCAATTCTGCTGTGGGCTGTTCTTCCCGAACTTACATCCCTATGGGTTAGAGAACATTAACTGTGGCACAGTATTTCCCCAGGAGGCTGAAAGTAAAAAGTAAAACTGATGAAAGAATTCTATCAGTTTCATTGAATTCTGCCTTAAAAAACAAAACAAACAGAAAAATAACCGAAAACAAATCCCCCCCACACACACACACACCAAACCAGTGTTTATAGTTTTTCTAGTGAATTAAACATAGTTGGTGATGTTGGCCTTGAGGCAGACTAGCACAGAACAGCCTACATCCATGCTATCTAATTCTCACCCTCCCAAACAAAGCAGCCACACTGGGAACAGTGCATGGCCCACGCAAACACCTGGGCCAGCCCTGAGAGCCCTTTGGAAGGGTGCTGGCAGGCCCAGGTTGAAACTGTACAAAATAATCTGACAACAGGGACAATTATTGCATCTAGTGACTCCAAACCTCCCCTGATGGCTTTGGGGTTTTTTTTCGTTTGTTTGTCTGTTGTTTTTTTTTTAAATGAGCACCAACATGGTCACGGTGAAGAAGCTGAGGGCTTCAGGTGCCAGGACACTCCTGCTAGCTACAATCATGCCACTAATCAATACAAAACACAAGCACAGCCAGGAATTAGCCCCATTTATAAATGATGAAATTTAAGGAAATTGATCAACAGTTATTTTCCCTTTGTTTTTAATTCTATTTCAAAATTAACACTTCCAAGCCGTTCTTCACGATGAAAAAACCACGTGGCCTGTTTCTAGTTTCATGCAGTTCAGTGGGCCATGGCCAGCAAAAAATACTACACTCGCTTGTTTTTATTACAAGTGGGGGGGAAGTGGGGAGGGAAACAGAGGAGAAGGGAAAAATGAGGAGTAGAAACACAACTGTAAGCAAGAGAGAATGGGAACTAAGGAATAAGGAACTGGAAAGGTCAGGAGACAAAAACCTCCACTGACCAAATGAGGGGAAGATGGTAAGCCTTTTGAAGCAACTAACAGAAGCTTTCAGAACACATATCTTGGGGGCAAGAAGAGGCCTTCACCACCCAGACGACTAATGGAAAATCAAATTATCAAAACAAACAGCCCAACATGTTTGTGAAAATGTTGAGGACAACTGTTTCACAAAGTTGAGGATGCCAGAAGAGCAGTTACTTCACACTTCACTCTATTAGGGCAGGCTCCATTTTAAACATCTCAATGTGTACAGTGATTTGGCTGGAAGTGGTAAAGAGAAGCATTCCCTGTGCCAAGGGAGGGGAAAAATGAGAGCAGTAGAAAGAGGAGAGCAAGTTTTTATCTTCAATTAACTGAAATAAGAAAAGAAAACTTCAACAAACTCTTTGAACTTGTTGCTAGAATCTTTTGAGAATGCGATTGAAAGGAGGACTGGCAGTTATTGTAGTAGAACACACACAATGACAAAGTATTCCAATGCAGGGGAAAGATAGCAAATGTAGTATGAACAATATGGGCTGCATCAAAAGCAGCCAGTAATAAGGGTCTGAAACTAGAAAGAATCATATTAGGAATGGAAACAAGGGCATTTTAATGAATATAAAGGAACAGCATAAACTGTCAGGGATAAAAATCAGAAGAGATAAAAGCACAGCATGCGTTATTACCACTGTGCAATATGAAAGGCAAACAAAGTTTCAGAAATATTGTGAAGGAAGAATAAAAACCCAAAAGTCAGTACACAACGTTAAAGAAGAACAAACGGATAACAAAACAGAATCAAATGCTGTTCTCTGTATTTCAGCCTTCATAAAACAAATTTATCGTAGCTAATCCTAAAAACTGATCTTATTATTCTAGTCAGCAGGACAGGAAGAAATTCACTCTATACTTGAGAAACAAACAGATCTCTAAACTATGAGTGCCCATCTTCCATAATACAGTCCTGGTGAAACTGCCTGAAAAGGGGTTGGCAACAATAAACCAGAGCACTCAAGGGGTATTAATTTGCAAGGTATTTTCAATAAAGGTGGGAGAACATTTGAAGGAAGTTCCTTCCCTGGGACCTGTGTGAGGGGATTCACATGCACAGAAGGGCTGCATACGACCCATGGCTGAGGCAGCGGTTAGAAGATCGTCTTCTACAATGGTTAAAAGAGTAATTCTGGTAAATTAAGGTGTGCTTTGTATCAATCAAGTGAAACAATACTAGCAAGGTTTGAAGGATAAATCAAGGAAGTCAATACGTTGTTGCTACAGAGGTTAAGTGTGTTCAGTGCAGACCAAAGGAGACAATCTCCAAATAAATAAAAGTTTATTATGAAAATTGTTTCTCCATATCAACTGTGGAGTCTCAACTGCAAGCAGTACAAGTCCAAACTGGTTTAATCAGCAGTAAAAACCATTTATTTTATACTTCAGAAAATTAGTTGCTCAAACCAGTTGGCTCAGAGATGCAATCACCAAAAATTTAAAAAGCAAACTGGAGAAACATTTGTCAGACGCACAACACAGAACCATGAGCAAAATCACCCCTAAATCTTTTTAGTTCAATTCTTCTGTAGCAATACAACACAACTAAATGTTTGGTTTATTGCTTCTGAACACCACACTTCTGGAGAAAATCTAAATAACTCACATTCTGTATTTACTAAATGGATCACTCATAAAATCTCCTAAATTTTAAAACATCCTGGCTCCCCCTTTATTAGTAACAATATGGAGCCATACTGTCATATTTTGGTGAGAAAACTTCTACTAAGAACACTAAAGACAGTCCTCTCCACCAGAGAAAGACAGGAGGACAGACACCACCCTCAGAACAGCCAGGTTCCACAACCCCTGGGATGTTCCAGAAGTTATTCTGGATTAGCGAAGGCTTTCAGACCGTACTCTCAGTCACCAGCGATGCCTGCAAACATTAAGCAGCGGAGATTGCACATCTGGACCACTTCTTTGCTACAAAAAATTTTCCTTTGATCTTACTGTGCCATACAAGTGATGCAACTGCATGTACTCCAATGAATAGTAAAAAATTGCTAAGTTTTGCAAAAGCTGGGGTCTTTTTCCTATCAATAGACTAATTAAAACTATTTTTTGATAAAAACTTATTGACCGTAATGACACAACAGAAGAAGAAAATAAGCTCTCGGTTTGGGGGAGAATATCCTAATATGGTAGAGTTTGCAAGCAGTTTCTTCAAGAATAACAATCAGAATGTTGATAAATACAGCACTGAAAATTAGCAATTATATATTTATATTGCAATGACTGGCAGTAGGATCTGGTGCATGATTTAATAAAAATACTTCCAAGAAAATGTGAAATGGAAGAATATTCTGAAAGAAGCAAGATCTACTTTTATTTTATGAGAAGGCCTGTATATTAATATACTTGTAGGAAGGAGCTTTCAGAACAGCAGAAACGTTACCATAAAACATTATTTAGGGTACTTGAAATATCCAATTTAAGATTGATTCTGAGGATCAAAGCAAGTCCAAAGTTCCTTATTTAATCTCTGCCAATATTTGGGGCAAGAATCAACTAGATGAGAACAACTCTCCTATCTATATGCTGTGAATAACCTTCTCAACAGATGTTTTTAACAACCAATAACATGACTATAGGTAAAAATCTCTCACAATCTCCTGTAATAACTCCTATGTCAGAGAATCCAAAGGAGTCAGACTAAAATACAAACGCCCTCACACTTCTAACAACCAAGGCCATGGCTTCACAGATAACTACTTGAAGCTGGCAGCGCTACCTAAAGCCGTCGCTCTGTCTCTCCACAGCCCAGCCACCCGCTCTGGCCTCTCCCCTCTTGCTATCACAAACACGTTTCTCTGCCAGGTTAGTTTTAACCCAGATCAGTTTCCCAATGCAGTTCCCCACATGGCTACACAAACGCCGGGTCAGCACAAGGTAGAGAACAAACAGCTGGTAGCAGAGGGAGGGCAGCACTGCTGCTGCTTTTCACTGCCAGAACCAGCTTAAGATTTATGGTGTTTTGGGAAAATAACCACCTGATGCGCTCCATACACTCACTGCCTATGTTTCTCTAAGTAATAAATATTCTAGATTTTAAGGGCTTTTTCCTACTTCATCTTATTTTCTTTCCAAAGTACCAGTGCTACTAGAAGAACTTAATGAACACAGTTCTTGAAGCAAGTGCCCAAAATTATTTTGACTAACCCATCTGATAAAACCAGGGATAGCGTGAAAGGGAATGATTAGCACCATCATTTAGGTTAAAAAATTAGTAAAAAGGAAAACAAAATATTCAGAATTCAATGCAAGTTACTAGCAAGAGTTATCCAAACTATATGAACCATGCAGATCGCATCAATTGATAATGAAACATTAAACATAGAAAAGAGAAGAGCTTTGAGAATTCTACAATTGTTAGCCTCTTTTCACCATTTCAAAACATTTTTGTGTACCTACAACATTTCTTAAAAGTTAAATCCACAGCATCAGTGTGTAATAACATAAGGGAATGATCATTAAGGGCAGGTAAGAAAATCCTATTTTCCCTGTTTATACATGACCCTGCTACGGCTCCAACATTGTCATGGGACAGCTGGGCCAAGGAGGGAAAAAAACCCAACTCAAGAGCTTACCTAATCTTAGCAAGCCAAACGCCTTGAAAAACCATCGCTCAACTCAAATGATAACAAAGAATAGCAGTGTCCATTTCCACTTATCTCACAAAAAAACAATGACAAGAATCAGTAGGAGTTAAACACGCTAACAGTAAAGAAAAAAAGAAGACTATCCACAAACAAAGCCAAGAAAACTGAGGTGTTTTATTGTTTTAGGTTGGGAAAAGACACCTGTGTCATTGATACAGGATGAAAAGATGTCTGGTGTATGGATGGCGCAGAGAATAGTAACCAAGAGACTGGGTTCTTGTTCCTACCTCTGCAAAAACATGCCTTACGACCAATATACCTTATGTGTTGAGATACGCATACATACTTGGTCTGACATGATACTGTCCGGTAACTCTTGGGAGGTCCTCCTATGACAAGCACTACAGAAGTTCAACAGATCAAGTACAAATATTAACAAACTAACAACTGCCATGTCAAAAAAAAAAAACAAACCTCAAAGAATTCTTCATGTGCCAAGTACAGTCTGCTTCAAGTTGCAAAAACTGTAGGCCAAGGCATAGAAAAATACCTTTCTCCAACCTTAAGCCGAATGTCACTCACCCTTAAAACAAGTGAAGACACCACTTGAATCAAATTCTGAATAACTTTAATAATGTGGCAAAAAATGCTATAAAACCGACCTTGTGTAGCAACTTTCACGATCAGCCATCACATGATTTTCCAGAACTGAAAATCAAAAGATTAATACAGAGATCATTTTACTAACATCATTCATCTCCTGAGCATTATCAGCAGTTTAAGCCAGGCTCCTATGCAAGCACTATGTAGGACAACTGGGGAATTGCTTGGTAATACAAATATGAGGTCATACAACATGGGCTGCAGAAGAAAATGGCACAAAGTTCTCATGGAACCCTGGTGCACATAGCTCGGTCCTGTTTTACAACAGACTAGAAAGAAAGGCCTTCAATGAGCCAATGTCACATCCGGGTTATGAAGCCTACTCCCATGCCTCATGTCTTCAAGCTGCATAGAGTGTGTACCTTTTGGCTGTTGGCCAAACACTGTGATATGTGGCTTGTATGGGCAGAGGTATAGGCAACTGTTTGCCTTACTACCTTAACCCTTACCCAGACAACAGTTGTACAAACCCCATCCATCAAAAGGTTGCCGTCTTGCCAAGTAGTAATGACTTTCCCAAATTGTGAATGTGTATTTAGGAGCATTTTTATTGTCTAGCACAATATAAATTTTATAATTGCAAATGTTAAAATTTTAAGTGAGAAGATAGCAGGCAAATGAAGATACAAGAGTCATGCAGAAGGTGTGTGGTGTGATGAACTAAAGAAACAACTGAGTTATAAAGAGAATCCATCCAACACGTTAAGGTCCTTTTGAAATAAGCATAGATAAATCTTTAAGTATTGGCCTACCCTAATGAAAAAGCAGCTAAAGTAACCATAAAAATTCTTAAATAGTAATTTCCTGGCAAAAATACTATGCTTACGTGTCCCCAAAACTATCTGGATGTGTAACATCTACAGCCTTTGAAAACCTACTGCAGCTTATATTGCCCAAAGTAATGAAAAACTAGGGTGAAAATTAAAACTTATGTAGTTAAAAGCAAATACACAAAAGTTTTCCACAATTTCTTGCTTTTTGAAATCATTTTCCTATATGTAGTTTTAGACCACACACATTTGCAAAAAATAATTGGAAATAAACAGTGAAGTCTGATGGTTGCTGAAAATAAACATGAGCTGAAATACTGACTTCCAAAGTAACTGTTTTCATTATCACAATCAATGAAACTTCTGGTACTAAATTTTTTGCTAAGAAGCTGCATCTGTTTGTGCTGCTTATAACCTGTAAAGAGTAAGGAAGCTCCAGTACTTAAAATAGATTACAAAAATGTTTACTGCACCTGTACAACACTATTCTGATACGTTTTCGTGAGCAACCAGCTGTTCATACAATTACATTATAGTTAAAAAGGAAACAATACTCTTCTTTTTGATCACGTTCCTGTCCTTCAGGTCCATAGCCTGGAAGCTAAGGTATAATCCAAGAACAGGAGTTAAACTTCGAAGATTTCACGCCATTATGATGAGATGGCCTCTAATTATTCCAAATTTTCCTACACAATACCAGCAAGACTTCTCTTTTAACCATGCATCTGAAAGTTTCTTTCCCCTACATCACTTTATATCTTCAGTAATGCAACTATATTATCTTTTTTTTGCTTTCATAAGTGCAATCTCGCCACCCTTTAAATTCATCTGAAAGCTGATTACTACAAAAACATTTTCCCTGTTCATTGCTTTGACTGTTCTGCGTGTTCTTCCTTCTTCCTGATGAACGACTTGCTCTCAGTTTCATGGCCTATCCTAGCTCTACCTCTTAAATTCCAACTGCTGCTCAATACAGATACCCAGTTGTCAAAATGTAATGAAGAAAATAAAAGTGGTTGTGTAGCACTTTAGGCAGGAAACGAGCTATTTGTGAAAGTCCTCAGGGTAACTGCTACTACCCTCCTTTAAATATATCCTCCAAATCTGATGCCTATGAATCATTCACCGATGCAGAGATAGCCAGGGAACTTAACTTTGGCGTGTTCTTCTGCTCGTAGCATTCTCACAGCTCCCTTGTGCTTTCCCAATACGGTTCTCACATTTACATGCTGCCTTATCTTTATATTTAAATTAAGAAATTGTTTGCGCAGAAGCAATCTTTGCTTATGCATTTGTAGTCTATGTAGTATAATGGTGCCCTGGCCTCTAGGCACGATTACAATATAAATAATAAAAATGAACTGTTCACCTAAGATTAGGTCTCCTGACAACGCTATTCATGAAGCTATATCCTTCAAACAACGATAAAAAGATGTTCTAGCGTCATGCTCTACTATCAATAGTAACTGTCTAGGTACTGACACCACAACAGATACTGATTCCTAGTTCATCACCTATAGGAAACCTCAACTGTCCCCTGTACATATCTGTGTCCAGAGCATCACAGGAATTTTTACTGTATTTTTACCAGGTAAAAGGGGGAAGGACAGAGACTTGTGCAGAGCTGCCCTACTGAAGAACCCCGTACTCCCTTAGCGTAAGCCCACTTCTCAGAAGAGTTGAGAATCCTTGGCATCTCACAGAAGGAGATTCAAGGCAGTTTTCCATCTGTCTGCTTAAACTCATCAAATTTGCTTAAAAACATGGCCTTCAAGAAGGTAAAATACCAACCTACAGCATTCTCCAATATGGTATTGCTTTTTAATGGAGGCATCCATAGCTGAGGAATTATTCTATTTTGGCTTTGCTGGTTTAATGCAGGGCTCTTCGTTTTATCATTACTTAGACTGCACTTAGACTGAACATTCGGTGGAACATTTCCTATAATGGGATAAAGCAGTTGAACAATTTGACTGGCTAATAGTGATCTAGACATGTGATTACAGTACAGAAAATGGTCTGACATATGCTCTTTTATCTGGTTTACATGAGGCACATTAATCCAACTGGAAAGCACAGAAGTGAAAATGAAAACAGGACCAAGCAATCATATATTAAAAAAAAAAAAAAACCAAACCAACAAATCCCATCAAAAACTAGGAAATATTTTTACTTACTTTGTTTCTGCATTTGCTTAGCTAATTAGTATTCTCTAAATAGCAAAACTTAGAAAATAAAACCATTTTCTTCCCAAAATAGATGCAACTGAAAAAAAGACCAGTCCACATCTACCCTGTGAATGACAGAAAATCACTGTTTTGTATGAAATCTTAGTTTTAAGAGCATTAGTAAGTTCTGTCATAAGGCCTTTACCAACATTACAGGTTTTCCATAAAGACAGAGGAGAACACCAACCACACTTTGCACCACACCAGACAGGAACAATCGTAGTGTGAAAAGAGCACTGATTAATTTAAATTTTGTCTCAGCTAATTTCACTTCTGGCTTGCACACAAATGCTTATAGTCATGTCAGCATAAGTACATATTTTTACGGAAAACTTTTAATTTCCTCCTAAAACTAGCCAACAATATCCCCATGACACCAAAAACCTAACTGAAAAAAAAGGAATTACCTCTTTGGCACCCACTTTTCATCAAAAGTGTGCATGCAACCTAAGGCTGGCCTACAAGATATGCCAATTTTCACAACACGATTTCGCATTTTATGCAGATGGGCACAGTTCAGTTGTATTTGTATTTTTCTTTTTTAAACTTTTAAAAAAAATAAAATATTCATAGGTTTCCTGTGTAAGGTTTGGATTCCTTATGTAGAAATGAAACCAAAGTATGTAAAAAGAGATGAACCTAAAGACTTCACTGCACGTATGTTTGCCAACTGCTTTCAACCTTCGCTATATGAAAATCTGTATCAAGCATATAACGTAAGATAATTAAAAGAGGGAGCTGCAAACAACGTATCTCCACGGAAACTGGGAGGGGGTGGACGTTAAAATCTTTGAAGGAAAACTTCCATCAATCACAACAACAACAAAAATCCATATGCCCCAAACTAATGACAGTTCTGTCCTGGGCTATTTATCTAACAAACATTTGTAGAAACAAATTATACTAGAGGAAAGCATAGTCTCTGCTTGCTCTTAGGTCCAGCCCAGCAAAACCCATTGCTAGCGCACTGGACTTCCACTGTGATGTTACGGTTGGACTCGATGAGCTTAAAGGTCTCTTCCAACCGAAATTATTCTTACTCAGGAACTGGGGCTGAGGTCTGGGCAGGCGTCTAGCGAAGCGCCGGTCGCTCACCTGGTTAAACATACTCGAGGGTGTCAAAACTGAGAGCATCCCTTCAAAACAAAGGGAAACAAACTCTGAAATCCCAGGACTCCAAGGGACTCTGCAGCACAGAGGCTATTTTGCTAACAATCATGACGTTTCACCTCAAAATCTGCTAGTCCAGCTCTACCCTATTACTGCTGCCAGCAGGTATGTCATGGCGAGATCCATCCTACTCAAAAATAACCCGTGGGGAGCGCGGCCAGCACGGCAGCGGCACAGCCACCAGGCCTCTGCCAGCCCAGCCCGGCTCGGCACCTCACGCCTACCAGCAGCACAAGGCCATCCCCACCGGCTCGCCCGCGTCTCTCAGCGGGGAAGCGGTCGTTAGCACGGCGGGTTCCCCGTGGCCGCGCTGCGGGATCTTGTGCGCGCCGGCCCGACGCTGAGGGGAGAGGAGCGGCCCCCTCAGGAGCGGCTACATCGGGGAGGAGGGGGCAGCGGCGCGGCCGTCGGGACTAACGATCGCCCGCGCCCCCGGCGGGGAGAGGCAGTGGTGAAGGGAAATCTGCCAGAGCAGAGGAAGAGGCAGCACCCCCTCCCACACCACAACCGCCACCGCCACCCCCCGCTCATGGGGGTGCTGTGCTTCGCCACTGTCCCGCCGGCGCGTCCCTCCGTGAGAGGCTGCCGCCTGACAGCTCCCCCAGCGCCGCCAGCCTCCCTCTCCTCTCTTTCCCCACCTCCGAGCACACGGCGCGGCTGGCGGCGAGGGAACTCCTGACTCAACTTTGCGTGTGCGCGTCCGCACCCGCCTG